>JAVJGG010000027.1:23963219-23973626 GCA_035590195.1 Aviceda cuculoides
ACCAGGTTGCTCCAAGCCCCATCCAACCTGGCCTTGAACACTGCCAGGGATGGGGCAGCCACAGCTTCTCTGGGTGACCTCTGCCAGTGCCTCACCACCCTCACAGTGAAGAACTTCTTCCTTATATCTAACCTAAGTCTACCCTCTTTCAGTTTAAAGCCATTACCCCTTGTCCTATTGCTACATGCCCTTGTACAAAATCCCTCTCTGGCTTTTTTAAAAGCCCCCTTTAGGTACTGGCAGGCTGCTGTAAGGTCTCCCCGGAGCCTTCTCTTCTCCAGGCTGAACAACCCCAACTCTCCCAGCCTGTCTTCACAGGAGAGGGTCTCCAGCCCTCTGATCACCTTCATGGCCTCCTCTGGACCCGCTCCAACAGGTCCATGTCCTTCTTATGTTGGGGGCCCCGGAGCTGGATACAATACTCCAGGTGAGGTTTCATGAGAGTAGAGTAGAGCAGAATAGAGTAGCAGGAGAGAATCACCTCCCTCGACCCAGTGGCCACACTTCTTTTGATGCTTAGTGCAACAGGAGTCCAAAATGCAGCTGCCAAATTATTTTCTGTGCATGTGTGGTCTGAAAGATATTTGGGAGAACACTTGTCACAAATCAGTTTTGCAGGGAAAGTATGTCCCTGAAGGCGGGGCAAGACCTTCATGTACCAGTCTCATTCCCTCCCCCAGCCCTTCACCAACCAGCTTTCATGGCTTTGCTCCGGAACACTGAGGTCTTTCAGCTTCTGAATGAAATGGCTTTAATTATTGTGAATGCCTCTGTCGGGTGATGCTACACTTTCCTCTCTCATAACATAGCCTGCCAGATCCTAACAGCTGGTATAGTTTGGCCCAGCTCCATGTCCTACTACACAGCTCTCTTGATTTACACTAGCTGGGAAAATACAGCTGATACATTCCCATAAATACTATTATTTCAAAAATATTATAATATTACTCCTGAGGGAAAAGGGCAAGCTATCTTGAAAAGTATTATGTCAGTGGCTTTGTAGTATTTATTCATTTGAAAAAATATCCGTGATTTAATAAAACAGTTTGGACTTAACGCTATTTCCAAATCTGAGGATTTAGGCCTTGTGTGCATCCAGCTGGCTTTATATTTTTTGATGAATTCCCCCCCATCCTCACCCCCTTCCAGCTTTATATCATTTAGTTTGCTCCCTAAGGTAGGCCAATAACATTCATTATAGAAAACTCCCATCCGATTGTTTGGTTTAGTCTACGAAACGGAAAGTATCTTAATCATGCTAAAGCGGGCAGCCCACGAGTGCTTCATGTGGGGCTACAAAAGCCCTTGCTGAGGGGAAGTGGGGTGGCAAAAATCTGAATACAATTAACAGTGCCTTTGTCAGGAAAGTGATAAAAGAGCCCCCGAGGGACCATCCCTTTTCCTGCTAGAGAACAGATCCCTGTAGACAACCATTAGCATCCTCCGAGGGAGCTGGGCTTGTGCTGCCCAGCTCCGGGCTACCTGCTCCGGGAAGATGCTGGGAGGAGGCTCTGGAGGTACTTGGGGATGTGGGGAGCAAGAGGAAAATTCAGCCCTGGGATCGCTTGTCCCCACCGTGAAGGATTTGCCTTCCCTGCATGGGGCAGAGGGTCGTGGAACACCATCGCTTTGCTCCCAAGAGCAGATGGGAGCCAGCGCAGGAATGACTTTGTCCTCTACACGTGGGAGACGGAGCAGAAAGCAAGATTTGGGAGAGGGGGAGAAAGAACAGGAAACTTAACATCCACCTGAGATTAATGACTTTAACATGTACAACATGTTTTGTTTTGTTTTGTTTTCCCCTCAGGACCAGTTTCATCAGTCAGACAGAGTTTGATTAAATATCTCAGCAGAGCCGTGGTTTATTCATCTAGAACAAAAGTTACCCTCAGTGTTCAGGAAAGCAGCATTAGCTTTGTTTTCTAATTATAAGAGCAACAATAATAATAAAAATAATAACAATGGTATGCATTGTGGATCATTTTTATTTGCTTTTTGTTGAGAGTAAGTGGACTGTATTTTGTCTGTATTGTAAAGACGAAATGAGTTATTTTAAAGATCCTTTCTGGGTTGTGTGGAGTTTTTTTGCTCTTTTAAGTGGAATTTTTCAAGGTATTCGCCAGGACCACAGGGCCTCAAAATTTTTCTTAAGAAAATAAAAAGGCACAAGAGGGTATCATGTAATTGCAAGACTCCAGGAACTGGAACGTGAAGGGAGATGCTGCAAACGCTGCAGAGCTCGTAAGAAAGCCACCGGATCCGTAATGCTCTGCTGGGTCTCTCGTGCTGCCATCCACACGGGGACGAGCTTCAGACCTAAAAATTGTCATGGGTTGACCTACTTTGGGAGCCTGCCCACTCGTACAACACAGCGACAACTTGAACGGGGATGGCTCGTGCGCTTAAGGCTAAACATGTGTGTAAGTGTTTTTCTGGATCAGGGCCAAAGCGCTGAAAACCTTGGAGAATAGAATCCTATAAATGCCCGTTATCGATACCTCAGATCTCTCTAAGTGGTAACTGCTGACAAACATGGGCTTTTTTAAAATGGAGACCCACGTTTCTCTCAGATTTTCTGGGAAAATCTGGGCCCCAAATTCACTCAGTCTGGGATTGGGTCTGTAGCGTTGCTCAGTGGTGATGATCGATGAACCCAGACTGGAGTGAAAGTGAGACTATACAATAAAAACAGGTAAAGTTGGGTGCTCAAAACCCTCTGTCTGAAGCTCTAGGGGTGTGAGACAGCTCAGCTTCAACATCCCTGAGGATTGCCTGCTTTCTCAAAATTCATACTGAATTTCAGAGGAAAGAGAGATTTTAAGTCCCTCATTCTAGACGCCTTCCTTCCTTCCCGGTTGTTTGTCATCCTAAATTTCAAGCTATTTAGGTTTATCCCAAAATAGCTTGACATTTAGGATGAGATGCTATAATCTGGGTCATTATAAAAGTCATTAATAGTAGCAACCGCATCGCCAAAGGAAACCAACTGGTGGGCATACCTCAAATCCAATGTCCCCCGGGTCCAGGAGGCTGATGATGCAAAGGAGGATCCAGACCTTTCTCTGCTGCATTCTGCATGCGGACACTGAAAACACGCACCACCTGCAGCTACTTTCCACTCCGCTACCTGCTCGGTTCGCAATTAATTTTACAAAGTGCTGCACACGTTGACCAGGGCCAGGCTGAGGCAGGAAAACTGTTTTCTAAACTCCTGCTCTGTCCAGGGCTGCTGGGTCGGACAGATTAAAATATCACCTCGGTGTTCACCTCCGCAGGTGCTTCCTTCCTTGCTGCAGGCAGCGCGCAAGCTGGAGGGGCGAGCTGGAAGTATCTTTGCATTTGGGGAAAGTGGGAAACGATGGCTAGCAACTCCCTTGCTTGAGGAGCAGCCCTCGGCGTGCCATAAAATCATCAAGCTGACAGTTGCAAAGAATTGGCTGATTTAAAGGCAGCTGCAACTCCCCAGCTCACCCTGAACCCCCCCCATAACTCTTCCTCTGCTGCGCGTAGGGCTCCTCTCGGCAGTCTGCGGTGGAGCAGCTGGTGCCATTTGAGGCTTTGCACAGGACTTCAGAGCGACCTTGGCCCCATGGGAGTCCCCTGCCCGCCAAGGCTGGAAGGGGGACGTCAAGGGGACACCCAAGGGCGTTTCAAATAGTATCGACATTTAAGCCGTTGAATTGCACCCCTGCATCTGGTGACGCAAGGGCGCGAGGATGCTTTCTTCCCTCCGCAGCGCTGGTCCCAAGGGTTCTCCCAGGTCCACCGTGGACCGACAAACTGGGTGACACTCAGAAATGAGCTCTGCAAAGCCATCAGGCTGGTCCTGCCTCATAATTGCCACTGACACACATAGGCCAGGTCAGACCTCCGGATCTGATCCTTACAGCCCCAAATCACCAACAGGGGCTTCTGCGTTGAAGAGGACCTCAGTGAAAAGTCCCCAGTTGTTGAATGAGTTACCCCAGGAGGAAATCACCTCCTCTGACATTGCACAGGTGGTGGAGCAAGCTGTCCTCAGCTCCCTGCGCTGTCAGTGAAGATATTTCTAGAGTGCTAGAAACCTGGCATGCTTCCAAAGAGGGGATCAGGATGAGATGAACCGTGTCCATTGGGAGTTAGCATGACCCTTTTCATATAGACATCCATAGAGCAGATGTCAGAAGTCAGATGAGATTTATCCTTAGCGTAATGCTTATCGTAGAGGTCCTTCTGTTTTGATGTTTGGTTTTGTTATAAACCAAGCTAATTGGTTGTTAAGCATAGCTTGACTATTAGCATCAGTGCATGATCCTGTTTAACTCCTATGCCCAAAATGATTGCAGCTGGCATCTATTATTCTACGTAAATTGCTTAAAGACACTTCCAAATAAAACAATGAAACTCAATGGATGAAATCAAGCATTGTAAACATGTAAATGTAGCTGGTTAGATTTACTTTTTCCTCTTCTCTCCGTTAGTGGGAACATTTTCATCTTGGGATTTACACGTAATTCTTATTATGGGGTAGTTTATAAAGAAAATCAAACCATTCAAGTGCACTGTCCACTTTGTGGTTGCAATCAAATGTCAGACTCAAGGCCCCTGAACTTGACTTGTATTGTTAATTGCTTTGGTACAAAGTAACTTTTTTCCCCAAACATTAAAGAGTCTGCTCCAGATAATAAAGTGTAAACAAAGAAACTTCAAAGAACTAAATGAATGCATACAGTAACTGTGTTTTACATGAACATTGAATTGCTTGTAGAAGATTTCTCCTTGCAAAATAGTTTCCATTACTCTGTGTAGTCTGGTTAATAGCCTAAGTGCCCTGGCTTACCTTTAGGAGACTTAGATAAGCTGGGAGATCTTCCTGCATAGAAATGCACTGATCACCCTTTTTCTCCTCAAAATGATCTTGGCCAGTCTAATAAGATTGACCTTCTTTCTTGTTACTGATATCCTGTTGGTACTTTTGAACGCTTCTCTCAACAGTGTGTGTACTGGATGAAATATGTGAGAATAAAAGAATCGCGGAGAGTGAGCTGAAATACTCCAAAGCATCAAAATCAACACTCAGGGGAAAGATGCTCCAAAGTGCCTTTTAGGGGCCTAAATCCAATGGTGAGAACTGAGTGCCTCAATGACTAATATATTATTGTATATTTTGCCTTTTTTTAGTCCAGACCAATTGTTCCTTCCCAGCTTTACAACTAATGTGGGTATATAAATGGGATAGTTATAAAGGAATTGGGTCCAGGAGTTCTCCAAAATTTCTATTAAATAAAACTCCGACCCTCTTTTTAGCACAACCAAATGTAACTGCACAGATCTCGAATCTGATGTGAGATTTCCTTCTGCACCGTATCCCACATTTTTTCAGGTGCTCTCATGCAGAGAGGAACCTGGGGTGAAAATCATCTCATGCAGCTTCAGGTGACAGTGATGGGGACACCTACATCTCCAACCCCTCATCGTCTTCATGATGGGTGCGAGGAAGGGATGAACTGACTGTGCCCTCTCTGTTATTCTACCTTTTAGCCTGGTCTGGGGTAGGAACATAGGATTTGTGTTTTACCTGGTTTGCCTCTCAGATCTGGCCAGCCTCACCTAATTCTGGATTATAATTGAATCCAGGACTGCTTCTGCAGGGTTTCATGCTAAGAGACTTTTCACCGCTCTGGCTGAGGCTAGGTAATGGAGTTATGTTATGATCGAAATCCACTGGAGGTGGGTTTATATTTATCATCACCCTGTAACTAGGACTGACACAAAAAAGATTAAAGCAATAAAACCCAAAATAGAACATCTTCTTGCAGGTTTTTTTGTTGTTGTTTTTTTTTTTTTTAAAGGCCCAAAGTTTTCAACTAGGATTTGCCTTGACAGGATGAAGTACATTTTCAGACTCGGCTTCTTAATGGCCTACATCTGCTTAATGTAATTTTGCATCTGAACTGTGTGTCTTGTCAGATGCAAGCACAGTCAGAGCTGCACTCAGCAGTACTCACTTTCCCTGGAATCAGATAAACTCAGCCCAATAAATTAGTTTTACTGCTCTCGGTATCACCCTGTTATCATTGTGAGCGATTTAGTCTGGGCTTCCCAAACTTCCCCATTCTTTCCCAATAAAAGGAACTGAGCTCCTAAAATAAATCAAAATTTCTTTCTTTCTTTCTTTCTTTCGTTCTTTCTTTCTTTCTTTCTGTCTCTTTTTCTTTCTCTTTCCTTTTCCCTCTTTCTTTCCCTTCCCTTTCTTTTTCTTTCTGCTGCTCTCTTTTGCTCTTTCTCTCTTTTTTCTTGCTTTCTTTCTCACTTTCTCTCTCTTTCCATCGATGGGCTATATAAAGTAATTCACAGTTGCACTTTTTAAAAGTATAGCTTTTTGCTCAAAGAGAAGCTATTTAATTAGGCAATTGTGACCTGGTTCTCAGCTGGTGTAAATCAGCAGCAATGATTTATAGCAGCTGAACATATGAATTCTGGTGTTTGGTAGCAGGTTTTAGATGCCTCGTAAAGTGCATTGGACTGTGTATTATATTAGCTACAAGAACATTTTGTAAAAATACAGTTGTGTTTTATGCCATCTTTTTTTCATATCCTTTATATTCTCTCATTATTTGCATGATTAAACAAAAGATGGACTTGTCATTGCAGAACAGACCAGGAGCTGGATGATAATGGTCTAAGCTCCCTCTTACATCATGGGCAAGTCACTTGAAGCTGAGGTGCTGAATATCCCATATGAGGTATTGACAGCTTGCAAGCCCCGCTGGAGCCCACAGCGCTTTACAGGGATCTAAAGGGCCTCCAGAGTCATCTGGAGCTGTGATGGATGCAGCCCACAGGTTGGATACTCAGGAGGGAAGGAGGAGGCAATAGATGTCCACCCACCATGGTGATGGATGGGAAGGACAGTGCAGTATGAGGGCAAATAGGAAGTGGTATTGGGTTTTTGGGGGGGAAATGTATTTCGTTTTCTCGGAAAGACTGACGGATCTGTTCCTGGGGCAAAGGAATTCAAGCGACAATCGATATGTGGATCTCTGATTAGGAGCATCTGAGAACCTAGTGAACATCCACTCCTCTCACAAGGTTAGCTGGGCCTGGCAGAGGGATAGGAAAGGAAGAAACGCTTGGGAGTGGCAATATCCTAAGTCTCCTAGCAAACTTGGCCAGAGTTTGTCTATCAGAGCTGAGTGCTGTAGGAGAGGTGGCAAGTTCTGGTAAGCTTGAGGGACAGCAGTTTGGCCCCTGATTTGCTAAGGATACAAGCCTTTTGCGACCTTCTGCCTTCATGAATGTCCATCCTCTGTCCTTTCAGACACCTTCTGCTCTCAGTGGCCAGTTCCAGCAAACTTTGGCAGAGGGTTGAGGTTTCAAAAGCATCAAAGGTGGACAACATCCCATCTGCCTAGATATGCTAGCTCTGTCATTGAGGTAGTTCATCCTGGACTCCGTCTATAAGCAGTGATTAGAAATTGGCATCCGGGATATGTTTCATCCTTGTGTAAAATAGCCCAGAACTTCTTTAATTAAGGTAGCACACTGCCAGGGTAGTTCAGTGTTAGGCTACTAAATGATCAATTATACTTGGGATACTTAGAGGAAAAAGTGAAGAAAAACTACTCCTTGTAGAGCTAGGTAAATTAATTTAGTTATAATAATCCCAAACTCTTGGAGCTGAGTTCCTGTCTCTAGTCTGGCTAAATTGCCTTCGAAACACGCTAAATCTATGGGCATAATAAGTCAAAGAAAGGCATTTCTCTATGAAACACCAATTCATTTTCCTGCTCTCTTCTGTGCTCAGTTATAACCAGGATTTCATAAGAGTGTGCCTGAGAGTGGAAAACCATATTATCCTTTAAATACAGTGTCCCAGCTACAGCTGAACTTTCTGTTTGGACTTTGACCAAGCTGCTGGGCTTAAATCCCAGCTCTGGAGCTACCAGATGGACCACATTATTCTCACTTGCAGAAACCCTATCAGACAAACTGTTTCAACCAGAACAGGTCTGCTGCTCATGGAAGGTGCGAGGTACTAATGGGACATTGTGTTCCTGCCATGGGTGCCATGCTCTTTCTGGTACCCATCCCAGCTTGCATCATACTCGGGTTTTTAAAATTCCCTGGATCAGAGGAATAGTGGAGACACAGCCCTGCTAGCAGATGGGGCAAGGCCAGATGGACATGCCTAAAAGAAGACCACTAGCATCTCGGCGTCGCAGCCTGAAGTGCTTCGCAGGGGAATGTCTCAGCCCAGCCAACAGGCACTGCCAAAGAGAGAGATGTGTTGGAAATCACACTTTTTTCTTGGACTAAAGCGCCTGTGTACAGCCCCGAGATACCTGCACCTTTGGCTGCATTTGACTAGTAAATAAACCAGGCTGGAGCCTGTTTGCTGGCTGCCCAGGGGAAGTGGCACAGCAGAATTTGCAGCCAGATGGTTTTTATCGCCCAAACAGATGACTTCGCCCCTGCTGAGTTTTGTCAATGATCCTTGCCCTTTGCTAGGATGACCATGCCTGGATGTTGTCTGGACTCACTAGCTGGTGTGGGTCTCAGACATGATGGGGAGTAAGCTAAGATTTAAGCAGTCTGGATGATCATGGAACAGAGCTGGAGCCATTGCTCTGGCTCTAGCTGGCTCTTTAATACAGGCATAACCTTAGAGGCTTAAAGCATTTTGTAGCCCTTTGGCTTCCCTTTCCTGAAATTGTACCTTCTCCCCTTCAGCTCCTGTCACTTTTCATATCCCAGCAGAGAGTCCTGCAGTTCACCTTGCTGTTGGCTGAAGAGCTAACTATCTCCCTTGTTTGTTGTGACCCTGGCTCCCAAGAGCTTCATTTGGTGTCCCCTAGTCCTCCTTCTACAAGAGAAGGTTCTTGTACTGAAAGAGATCCCTCTTCACCCCTCCTGGATGTCCTTCCAGGACATCCTCTCATTTTTATGTAGCTATCACCCTCATAGTCCTCAAGGATGCATAACAGAGGCATAAAAGGAATATTCTGCTATAGCTATAGCCGGTAGTCAAAAACCACACAGGCTGCAGACTTTTCTTTTTATCCCTCCTCAGAAATGAGCCCTTGCACCTTCTTGACTGCAAGGAGCCAGAGTCACTGTGATGTCCATCCAGGCTTCCCTCACTGAGGATAGCCAAGGCAGGGCTGGGTCACATTTGCTTATTTTTCTTGTCCCAGTGCCTTCCAGGAGATTTCATACCCAAAGGAGAGAGCTCAGACAGTGCTCCTGGGCCACAACACGGTGAAGGGCCAGGAGAGCAAGAAGCAACTTTTTTTCTGGTAAAAAACCACCAATCTCTCAACCACAAGATGTGGACCACATCATCCTCACTGGTGTTACCAGGTCAGGTTTTGATTTAGTTACTTACCTTCTTGCTTAATGAATTGGAGGCTGAAGGAGGAGGCTGAGAAAGAAGCATTGGGTCTCTTGTGGTTCTCCTGAGCTACTCCTTTTTCTCCATGATGATCAGCGCTTCGCCTGCATGTAGGTGAGATGTAGTTGGAAAGGCTGCCCAGCCAAATGTTCTTCTGGAGAAAAACAAGCATGTATCACCCTGGAGGGTACTAATGGAGGACAGAAAAAACCCTTCCATATCTCCCAATTGGACAGGAGAATAGGACAGCCAGCCTGGTAGGACTAGCAGAAAATTGCTCTTTTCCTCATCTCTCAGATTTGGCAGGAAACTTCTGTACCTCTATTATACTTGTTCCCCCTTTATGAGATCCCTTCGTATGCTGCTCAGAGAGGGGAGCACACAATGAGGACCAGAGACTGATCCCAAAATGCTTCAGGAGCAGGCACCTTCCCTGTCTCCTCAGCTCAGCTAATTTTGGGCACTGGGAATTCAAGAACAAACTCCTGAGAAGTTCATTACACTGGGTCACCTGGGCCACAGAGGTCTGTGCCTCAGCTGGAGATCTTAGCACCATCCCTGAGACTGTGAGGACACATTCAGGTATCACGAGGTGAGGTCTTCAGGGGAAGCAGAGGCCTCCCTGTCTCAAGAAACTAGGCAGGGGGCTGCTGAATCAGTCCACAAGATCTTCATGGCACCACCAAACCTCACCAGTGTCCAGCACCCTCCATTCCTGGTGCGCAGATAGGAGGGCGAGGAGCTGAGCTCCACAAGCATGTGGGGAAATGAAAAACCAACTGGCTTTTCTGGCTTCATGTCAAGATGGAGAACAGATGGGATCCTCGTACAGAGGCTTTCTTCCACCCTGTCGAGCAGATGTCATAACCTTTTCTAGAGTGGGCTGGAGAAATGTGCCCTTTTCTCCAAGAGCTGGCCAAGCTCCCCGACAAGAGAAGGAAGATTAAGAGATACAGACCTCTTCTTGGCCCAGCTCACAGCCTGCAGCCTGACTGGCCTGCAAAGAGGGTGCAAAATTGTGTGTGTGGGGGCAC
>JAVJGG010000027.1:23973636-23986488 GCA_035590195.1 Aviceda cuculoides
CCCCCCCCCCACTGACACACACTTCGTCATTGCTTTGCATCCATGGGAAGGATCTGCGACGAGAATCAGGAGTGTTGGTTGGCTCAAGGCAGAGTTCCTTGCACGGCCTGTGTGGTGGTTTTTTTAAGCATATGTAGTCAGTTGTGACCTAGCTGTAGAAATGAGTGGGAAGTCTGGGTCCTTTGTGTGCACAAAAAGGCAAGTAGTAGGTTTAAGGGTGGGCTGGAAGGCAGAAGGCTGGGAACCATGGAGAAAGGAAAGTGCAACAGTCAAGGAAAAGAAGGCAATGAAGTCACTGATTGCTTCTCAAGGCTGTATTTTAAAATGTCACCTGATTGGTTTTCAAGCCAGAAAGGTTTCAGGTCCAGTGGGTTTCCAGTAATGATGGTAAAATAAGGAGGAGCATTGAAAGGAATTTGTAAACTTTGTATTTCTTTCCCAGTTTTTTAAAGTTTCATGAAAAGGACTTTTGTCCTTCCTGGCTTGAAATCAAACTTGGGAGTAAAAACCTGTCTATGTTCACCAAGAGAAAAGGCTTTTTCTCAGCAAGGTTTCCAATACTTGGATTTGTGACACTGGAGGCTTTTTTTTTTTTTTTTTTGGAATACAACGTTTCTCTGTGTCTATGTTTTGCATAATTTCATGTTGTACTCCCTTATCTGTGTGGAAAGAGCTTTTTTGTAGGCAAAGTCCCCAGAGCCACACTTTTCCAGCCCCAGGAGGGGATTGAGACATTTACAAGGAAAATACAATGCTGCTACCTTGATCATTTGAAAATAGCATTGCAAAGTGCATGCTGTCTTCCAGTTGATCTGTGCTCCATCAGCTGGAGCAGTACAACCACAGGCCAAGGACTCTTCTGGGTCTGCTCTTCTCCAGCCACAGCTGGTGCCAGAGCAACCCACAAGATGTGCAGTAGTGAGTTTCCGAAGTCCCTATCACATAATTATACCAGACCATAGGCAATTCACTGCAGCCTTTACACCACACCACAGAGAGGAGACAACCAGAAAACAAGAGGACGAGTTAGTAGGCATCTCAGCCCATAGGGTGGATGTGGCACTTAGGGATACGGTTTAGTGGTGGACTTGGCAGTGCTTGGTTAAAGGTTGGACTTAATGGTCTTAAAGGTCTTTTCCAACCTAAACAATTCTATGATTCTAAGTAGGGAGCACCCAGTCCCTACTAGCACTGCAACAGACACTGGGACTGTGTCTTGACCTAAACTACTTGTTTAATAAGTCATAGTCAAGCCTGGGGTTTCTACAAAGGTTTCTTTTCAAGAGAAGGAAATATGACTTCATTGTGCTAGCAAGTATCAGAGAAGGAGTCATGCACCAGATTCCCAGGAGCATTCAGGAATCCAAAATGTGCAGAGCCAAAGTCGGGGACAGGATTGCTGGAATAGGGAAAATAGCATAACTTTAGCCTGGCAGCTCGATCCAACATTAGTGCTGGAGACTCACCTGCAAACCAAGCTGAGCACCACCACCTCGTGCAGACCCCAAAACAGAGGGAGTCAGTTCTTATGTGCTTAGTGTGGAACAGCTTGCAAGGGATTTGGTGAATTCATCTTAATTTCCATGTGTCTTCTGGTGAAATCTGTATTGAAGTCATTATGATAGTATGGGCTTTTCCAGATGTGACAGTAAATGTCTGCAGGCACACTTTTTAACAGCCTGCAGGGTTAGGAAGACATTTTATGATCTAGGTGGACGAGGCTGTTTAATGTCTGAGCAAAAAAAAAAATTAATGGCAAAGAGCTGCCTAACAAGCTTTTTTCTGAGTGATTGCTAGCCAGGCTAATGTGTATTTGGTCATAAAACAGCTGGGACATTTGGGATGTATTAGCCAACTTGTGCATAACATATGCAGGAAGATGCTGAGAAGATATAACTGGTATGTTATGATGTTGTACGAAACTATTGAGTTACATGATACAAAATTTGAGTTTCTTTAACAAGGTGACCCTCGTCACTGGTGTGGACATGGTTCGCATGAAAGGCATAGATTTTTGGTATGGCATTTTTGTACTATATTTCATCTGTATTTCCCTTTTTTCCCCTATCTGCAGGATGAGTTTTTTACTTTCCTATCAGTTTGAGGATCATTCAGATATGACAGTAACAAGAGACAGATGCTTACCTCCCAAGAAAGTGGGCCCACTTCATTATAGTGGCAGGAGACCAGTGACTGTTTTCTCATCGTCTGGGAAGCTCTGAGTCTGCTACTCCCGTGTGAAATTACACTTTTTATTAATAGCCCTGTTTAGTAATGGTGTTGCCTGTGTGAACGGCCTATGGAAAGCACATGGTGGTCTTCTCTTCTAGCGTGCCCTTGTACTTAAAGGTGGACAGTGTTGCTGCTGTTGTGTTTGATGAAGGAGAGCTGGGCAACCATCTAATTTCAGACTGCATTATAAAATACAAGCTGAAGTCCTTAGCAGTTCCCATGAGAAGCTCTATGCTGCTTCTAAGCCATAGAGGAGCTGTTTTAAAGATCCCCGAAACAATTCCCGGGATCTCAAGGAATACCTTCACTGCTAAGTAAGAGAGGTCCAGGGTGCAAGCTCAGGTCTTGGAGCACCAGTTGTCCACACTGCTTCTCCATTAGCTCACTCCCAAAGCCTGCTCTCAGGCAGAGGAGAGCTGAGGTGTTTGGACACAAGCCATGCTGTGACACTTGGCCTCAGGGCCAGCGAATCGGCCCCGGCCGGCTTTATTTAGTAGAGTAGGTGTTGCTGATGAGACTGCACCGCTTTTGGCTCCCTCTGCCCTGTGCAGTCCTTCAATACTGTCCCGGCAAGCTTTGCACCTTCAAACACCCCCACAAGTCTTTATGCCACATCTCAGAGCTCATAACACCTACCCTCGGTTTCTTGCTATAAAAACATTACTCTGGCAGGCTGCAGCATAGCCCACTTAATATTTCAGACACTTTGAACTGAACCCCCCCCCATCCCTCCTCCAATAATTACTATGAACTAGGGCCATGGGGCATCACACAGGACCCAGAGGAGGCTGAAGGCCAAATGCCATGTGCTGTGGACCAGGCAGTCTGCTGGCAACCCCGAGCTGCGTGCGGCGATACAAACCAGGCTGCGCAACTGGACTTCAAGGCTAGGTGGGAGTACAACCCTCTTTGCTTTAGTGCTACAGAGGAAATTGTTGTGGATTTAGGGGAACCATGCCCTTAGAAGGCAAGGAAGACTTTTGCCAGTGCAGACATTGGAAATATTTTGTGAGACGTACGTTCATCTGACTGACTTCCCAGCTCACTGTCATGTGGTGAAGACTGTGGCTCAGAGAAATCTTCCTTTGGTAAGACACGTGGCAACACTCAAAACCCAACAAGTCTCCATAAATACCCCTGGTTAAGTCCCTAGCACAAGAGACTTGTTTAATAGAGTTATCAAATGCAAGGTAAGCCATGGCAGCCAAATATGAGGTCATTCACATCAACTCAGCTTACCATGCAGAAGTGTCCAAATTCTGCTTGCCTTGCACGGAGAATGTGCACTGGGATAGTTACTACATCTCAGCCAACACGTGGCAATGCCATATGGGCTACCATAACTGGGTTGTCTGTTTGAGCCCCAGCACCCAGCTGTTCACAGACGATGGGTTGTATCTCCACAAAGGGGCGGCAGATGTGGACTGCTCTTTGAGAAAGAAAACCCAACTTGTCTTTAATCCAGAATGCATGGGTTTGGCATTCCAGACATGTCTTGACATTGCTGCAGATAGTACAGCAAACCTCTAGGTCCCCATGCAGCACGAGCACAGATATGTTGTTATATATACAGAAGGATCTTGTGCCAAAATGCTTGTGGTCTAAATCTGTTCAATAGCCTAGATGTGGTTTACAGGAATATGAGTGACTTGACTCTGTAGGAACAGGTAGGTAGGTAGGTGCCTCAGGCAATGACTTAGTATAAAATCATGGACATACTTTGGGCTCTGTTTGCTTAATGAGCAAGTGACTGAAAGGTCACTACTGAGAAAGCCATCCTGGCTTTGACTTGAGGAATTTGCATCTCTTGACACAACGGCCTTGCTGTTGGCCTGGAAGAGCCAGCCCGTGGAAGTGCGAAGGCCAACAACTCATCTCCCAGCCAGTCAACTTCATGAGCCTTTTCCTTCATCCCTGAGAGTACAAGGACACTGCTCTCCCCTTTCTGTACGTTTTGGGAGAAGATTCCTCAAACCTTGCATCTGGCCCACCTCAAAGGAGATAGGCATCCCCATGTTTTCTCCTCTGGTATCACTGCATGAAGTTACTCTGGAGATCCCAGGTCAGGTAAGGCAAACAAGGCAGGCTTCCCAGCTGAGATACCAGTTCATCTGCAAGGGTGAAAGTGGCATGCCTCAGTCAAACAATATGAGAGGTTTGATACATCTTCAGAGACAATATGGAAGAGAAACCACCTCTCCTGCAGCAAGCCTGGAGGAAGAAGCAGCTTCTTCAGCACCCACCTCTTTGCTGACAAGGAGATCACAGCGGGCAACTGTGGCTTTTATAAGATGGACACGTGTCTACTTACTGACTCCAGGCAGTGAAGAGATGGCAGGTTTTCACTGCTATCAAACCAGGCTGGATTTGAACTAGCATCCAAAACATATCCCAGCAGGCTTACAAGCCCCTGAACGTCTCCCTTCTGTACAGTACTCAGCTCTCTGAGGCCATGGGTCTTATTACTATAATAAACATTGATGTTAGCTCTCTATCTGCCAGGTATGTTGCACTTTAGAAATGCCACACATATTCCCAGCCTTTAGGAATTTCCCCAAATCCTACCCATTCAAAACAGATCCCACAGCTGCTTCCCCTGCAAAAATCCAGCTGCATCTTCTATTGTGCCTTTACAGTGATTATCAGAAGATTTTCCCCCAGTTTAGCAGAGCTGCAGCTTATACAATCTTGACCTCTGAAGCACGAAGAGAAAGAAGAAAATAACAGGGCACAATGTCTCCTTTAGCTGTTATCCCACCAGGGCCAGCCAAGCTACTGAAAGGGAAATCCCTGCACAAATTAAGGAAATTCAGATATTTCTTTCATTCTAAGAGGCATTCCCGACAGAGCCAGGGCTTGTTTCCAAAGACATGGCTGCATTCCAGCATCAGAGAAACTTTATTATGCAAATATTGACCAGTCTTGAAGGAAACAGCAATAAAAAACTGTCAAAGGTGACAAAAGCTATTGCGCTTGGGCTGTAACATCTGAAGCCAAATTTTGGGAGCATTGTTTCACTGATGAGATGGCTTTTCGAGTAGAGGGTAGCAGTGGATGGTTTGTGTTCTTTTTTTTCTTTTCTTCTTACTTTGTTTTAATTGGGGAAATTTTAGTCCTGGAAACGATGACGGAAACACTAGCGAATGTACAGAATCCTGTTATTGTCCAGGACTTAGCCGTGCAACGATCCAAACAATGATCCAACACATAGACCAAAACTAATAAAGACCTACCTGGCAGGAACATGAAGAGGAACATTATGTGTTATGGACTGGCCCCAGGAATGAGAATGCTGGGTGGAAGAATATTGGAAAAAGATGGGAACTCCACCTCCAGTGAAGCTGATGGAAAAGTCCAAAGGAGGCCCAGGAATGATGGGGCAGAAACTCAGTAATGATATACAAGTTGTAAGGTTTGAGGCAAAAGTCAGAGGTCACGCAGATGAAGGTTTAAGTTACACATTGGAGAGTGAGAGCCAAGAAGTCTAAATATTTGCAGCTTGTGTGCAGAGGGGCTGGAGAAGACATGAGGATACAGCGCAACCCCGCAGGCTGTGTAGGTGTGAGTCAGGGCAACACCTTGCCCTTAAAATGACTTCATCTGCCTCCACAGCAGAACTGAATTAAATCTTCACAGGCTGGGGAAAGACACTTCAAAAAGCCATCTCTATGCAGAACCTTGTCCTTGCAAAAGTAAGGATAAAAGAATTACTACATTAGACCATATACACACAGCGTCCTACCCAGCTGTAGTCAGAAACAAATGTTTGAAAAAGTATTTTAAAAAGCAAGTAATGACTCCTCTTTCCTTTGCAATACCCTCCTAGCTTCTGACTTGGGTCAGTCTAGGGTACAGATTTGTTGTATGCAAATGCAAATATACCAGACCCACATTTCATTCTCGGGAACTCCTCCTCAAGCTGAAGGAAAATTTGGCCCTGAGATAATGGCTACTTTAACCAATATTCTCTATTCTGTTACTTTTCTCCTTCTGTTAGACACGCCAGCTCTAAGCCGTGCTCACCTCAGCAGTATATAGGCACTTCCTAATGGCTCTGTAGAATATCCTCATTTATTCAGAAAGGACCTCTTCCTTTTCCTTTCAAGCTCCCCTCATCATATATATTATCAGTAGCATGGACAGTGTAAAAAAGCAGAGTTTATACCCCGTCCCTGAGATGGCATATGAATCAGAAGCCAAGGATGGGCATTGCTTCTAAACACTGGCATCTAGACAAAAATTGTTGTCCACGTTCCCTCACTACCTCATCTTCAATATCTGACCATGGCAAATAAACTGCCCTCTTGCATTGCCTGTCTCCTTCCATTGACTGTGGAGACAGTGTAGTTGGCGCTGCACCAAATGCTAATTTGTGGTGATGATTAGCGAATTGGTCCAAAAGTTCACAGAGGGCATGAGCTTTCCATGACCCCCCTATTCCCTGTGTGTGCATGGGATCAAGTGCTTGCTCAACAACATGATGCCACCTTGATCTACATATGATATTCCTCTTTGGGTTGGACATCTGGGAGTGGTTTCAGTGCAAAAAGTTAATTGGGACCTTTGGGAATGTCACAGGTCCTTCAAAAGCAGCCTGGTGTTCATGGAATCTGGCTGGGAGTCACCAAACATGTGTTGTGGTTTAACCTCAGCTGGCAACTAAGCCCCGCACAGCCGCTTGCTCGCTCCCCCTTGGTGGGATGGGGGAGAGAATTGGAAGAGTAAAAGGGAGAAAACTCGTGGATTGAGATAAAGACAGTTTAATAGGTAAAGCAAAATCCGTGTGCGCAAGCAAAGAAAAACAGGGATTTGATTCCCCACTTCCCATGGGCAGGCAGGAGTTCAGCCATCTCCAGTAGAGCAGGGCTCCATCACACCTAACGGGGACTTGGGAAGACAAACACTGTCACTTTGAATGTCATAGAATCATAGAATGGTTTGGGTTGGAAGGGACTTTTAAAGGTCTAGTCCAACCCCCCTGCCATGGGCAGGGACATCTTCAACCAGACCAGGTTGCTCAGAGCCTCGTCCAACCTGACCTGGAATGTTCCCAGGGATGGGGCATCAACCACCTCTCTGGGCAACCTGGGCCAGTGCTTCGTCACCCTCATCATAACAAATTTCTTCCTTATTTTTAGTCTGAATTTTAGTTTAAAACCATTACCCCTTGTTCTGTCACTACGGGCCCTGCTAAAAAGTCTGTCCCCATCTTTCCTGTAGGTCCCCATTAGGTACTGGCAGGCTGCAGTAAGGTCTCCCCGGAGCCTTCTCTTCTCCAGGCTGAGCAACCCCAACTCTCCCAGCCTGTCCTCACAGCAGAGGTGTTCCATCCCTCTGACCATGTTTGTGACCCTCCTATGTCCCCCCCTTCCTTCTTTTTTTCCCCAGCTTTATCTGCCGACCACGATGTCCTCTGGTCTGGAATATCCCTGGGGTCAGTCGGGGTCAGCTGTCCCGGCCGTGTCCCCCCCAACTCCTTGTGCCCCCCCAGCCTCCTCGCTGGTGGGGTGGGGGGAGAAGCAGAAAAGCCCTTGGCTCTGGGTAAGCCCTGCTCAGCAGGAGCGAAAACATCCCGCTGTTATCAGCACTGTTTTCAGTGCAAATCCAAACCATACTAGCTACTATGAAGAAAATTAACTCTATCCCAGTCAAAACCAGCACAAGGTGTAAGTGGTTGTGAGGAATACTGAGACTTGGATTAATAATACTGTGGGGCCATGAAATTAATGACAACAGCAGAGTCCACAAGCCTGAAATCAGGCTCTGCATGTCTAAAGCTGCAATCCAGAGCAGAAGTACTTGCTTATTTTGAAGGTTTGGTGTAAGTGAATTTCCCAAGCAGAAGCACACAGAAATTTAAGACTGAAAAGAGAAACTGAGTCTCAATTCCACCTTGTCTTTCCCACCAGCATCTGTTGACTTTTAATCTGTTGGTCCTTTATTCTTCTGACAGATTGGATTCATATATAAACAGTACGTCCAGCAACTCAAGTACCAGTACCTTTCAGAATGGCTCTCAACTTCAGAGCTGCTGTTTAAGTCACCACCAGTTCAACCTCCAGCCACATAACAGTCATTTTCTGACCCCAGAATGATTTTTTCCCCTCACTTGAGATTTCCTCTGGACTACTTTTTTATATGTGTCACTATTACTGGTATGGTATATATTATTTTTAATTAAGGCCACCACTGAAATTTATTTGGATTCTTCCATATGCTCAGAAAATTTAGTATAACTCTGTTTTGTTTCAGTGTAGGAGTCTTAGTTCCTTCTGATTGTGTCCTGACAATGTTTTTTCTTCCTTTTACTAAGGTAATTGCTTCCATAAATGCAATTTGATGAAAGGGCTTTTAACATATACAGTTCAATTGTGAGTTGTCCATGCTGTTTATGTTAACTAACCAGAGATGAAATATTTGATAGGTTTCTAAAATGGGAAAAACTGACTTCCTCAAGGCTTCCTTATTTTCAGCTTAAGTCTAGATTTGCTAAAAGGACAGGACAGAATTCCTGCTTCCAGGCCACTTAACAAAAGTGACTTCAAGTGTAAAGCAGTATTTCCCAAAGCATAGAGAAAGCATAAGTGTGAAAAGCTGCTCAGAGTGTTAAAAGATGCATGCCCTATGGAAATCCTTAAAATTAGTCAGTTTAAACACCTGAAGCATGAAACAACATCTGCATGGGTTGTGATCAAACTCAAATGGAAAAATTAAAAGGAAAAGACGTTGCTGTTACTCTGGAGGAAACACAATGTTCAATAAACAGAATACAGATTCATTTCCTTTTATTTGCTCCCTTCTTCTGCTCATATTTGCCTACTGAGCGGACAACCCAACCCATTAGTTTTGTTCCCTCCATGGCAAGAGCATCGTGATGTCCGACTGCTGCCCTACGTGTGACAAGGGTCAGTCGTAAATCCATATCCCTTCTGGGGGCTTCGTATACATTTCTGTCAACCTGTGGGTAAAACAATGTCTGGCAGCAGGAGAGACAGGGAAATATCTCCATCCACCCCCCCTGCCAGGAGCAGAGCAGCAAGGGAAGGCAGCTTAGTATGTGATCTCTTATCTGGCCAGTAAAGAAATGTTCTAGGAAATGGAAACGTCTGATCATGGAGTTAGTGATGTGAAGGGCAAGGTGTACACAAAAATACTTCTAGCAAGCAATATGATATTAACCTCTATGAATACAGCTCTAGTAAACCTTATGGGATCTACAGAATTCATTAAGTACTCACGTTAGAGCAGAATTCCTCTTCAAATCACTCTCAACCAAAGCAAAAGTGAACCCATGACTGTGGTAACTTGTCTTTTATCCTGATCTTACCAGGCACTGTGTTCTTTCAGAACCCTTGGATTTCAGTAGGAGTAAATGGAGCTTAGCTTATTATGATATGAGGCTTGTTATTTAACATATTCTATCAATACTGTGAGCAGGTCAAAATATTTCTAGAGCAGCTTTAATGAAAAGTCTCAATCTGGGAATACATAATGGACACTGCTTCTTTTTCATCTGGTAAAATTTATAAAGACAACACTTGTATAACCATCTCATTTTTCACCTTTGCTTGTATATGCCATCCATAGTACTGACAGAATTAATCTTTGTATTTTAATACCAAATCATTGCCATATTGCAGCTCAGTTTATGGAAAAATAACTATAAAAGGCAAGTCTCTCTTAATAGGTTTAAGGCACCTATACCTCCCTCAGAAAATGTAATAGGAAATAAAAGGTCAAAAGGTTTACATTAGAATGTGAGAACAGGTTTACTAAGTCAGACTATGGTTCATTTAGTTCTAATGTACTGTCTATGGCAATGGCCTAGAAAAAATGACTAAATATAGTAACAGGGCAAACACACAGGTACACTGCCTCCACTATATCCTCCCAACAACCTGAATTCTGCATCTTACAGTCTTCGGGGGCAAGAGCAAGAAGGGTATTTTTTTTTTAACAGCACTTGTGTCTTTTTTTTTTTCCCCACTAATTTTTCAAATTACTCTTTGAATTGATAGAAACATTTAAAATCCACAGCCTTCTGCAGCAATGGACTCCCCACCTGAACTCCAGCTGTGTGGAAAAGCTGTTCCCTTTGTTTCTGCTACACTTTTCATTCTAGTAATTTAATTTAATGTACCTGTCCACGTAGTAAAAAAAAATTATAGTGAGTGGTCACTGCCTTTTAACTTTTTGTATGCTACTTTCTACTTCCTAGGCTACTATCATAGTCCCCTCCACCCTCTCTTTTTCAGACCAGAGTCTCCTGGTCTCATTCCATAGTTTTGATCATCTCTGCCACCTTCTCTGAACATTCCATAGTTTTGATCATCTCTGCCACCTTCTCTGAATATTTTCTATTTCTAATCTACACTTCCTGGAAAGAAAGGACCAAGAACAAAGATGATATTCAAGTTGCTGAGATCACACAGTGGCATGATGATTTCTGCTGTGTTTTCTATCCTTTGCTCATTATTGGTGTTTGGTTTGGTTTTGACTGGTCTTGAGCACTGAAATTGCATTTCATGGAATTATGGACTATAATTTTAAGATCTGAGTGGTAATAGTTAGTTGATACTCCATATTTTGTATGCAAACATAGGATTGTTTATCCCATACCCCTCTTTGTAAATAGGTATATCAATTTCATCTGTCATTTTATGTCCAGGTCTTTCAAGGTGAGATTAATCTGGTGACATCTGAGTTCTTTGGCTTTGGCTCCCTTTATAATCAATGGAGACAAACTGGCATTTTGAAGGGATGATTTAAACCACGCTGCATTACAGTGAGATAAGTCACTCCGTAAAAGTACCTATTTCCTCCTACAGACTGTAAAAAGGGAACAAAGGCCGCTGTGCACTGCAGATGCACAGGTTTGGTCAGATGAATGGCATTCTCAGTATCATGAGGTTTTTCTGCAGTTCTTCTCAATCAGTTTTTCAGTTTTATCGCTCTCAATGGCTTAGTTTGATCAGCAAGCTTTATTACCCCATTATTAACTCATTTCCTAGGTAATTTATGAAGATGTCAACCAGTATAAGTTACTAGCACAAGTCTCTAACATTCTAGCGATCTTAAAGTCCCTTTGGGACTTTAGTGGTAATCTTGCCTACATTCTCAAAACTGATAATCTATTCCTAAACTTTGTTTTCTATATTTTCACCTATTTATATTAATTTAGAAGATAAATTCCTTCCTGTCCTACAGAAGCTTAGTTTCTACAGGAATCATTGATGAGGGATTTATCAAAAACCTTTGGCCATCCAAGGAGACAAACAATAGCAACCGACCCTTTTTTTAGCAACATGCTTCTTGGTACCTCAGAGAAGTGCACCTTCATTGTAACACACACCTGCCTTTGGCATATCCTCTGTTTCTTGTTACCCAGTATTGATCATATTTTGTAGATATCCACTAGCTCTGCTCAGTATTGCACTTTCAACCAATCTGTACTTCTCTGATGTCTTAATTGCATACTGGCTCTACCGGCTAGGAGAAGTTTCTGCTTTGGGTGTCTTTGAAAAAAAAAAACAAAACCAAAACCAAAACCAAAAACAAACAACCAAACCACATTAATTTTTATGCCTTTAGCAGGTTCTTTTTCAGAGTTGGTTTGGCCTGCCTTATATGTTTTTCTTGCTTGTATTTGCGCCCTCGGCTGAAAATAAGTATAGCTTTCCGAAGGGATGTCATATTTTTAATAGCCTCCTTTGCCCTCCTGCCCTGTCTTACTGTCTTTTTTTTTTTTTTTTTTTTTCTTTTTATGTTCTGGTCTTTCTGTAATTTTTTTTGATTGCAAATCAACTTTCTGACTGACATACACTTGCTTGGAGTGCCTACAATAATGTCCTTAATCTCTACACCACCTGCAAATGTTTAAGCCTTTTAGTTGTTAGTTCCTTTGTAACAAGTCTATGCACTAGTCACCCTTTCCGAAATTAAGCCTCTTGTAGTAGATTTTTGTTCTTGATTCACCTATGAGGATAGTTACCTCTAAACATCTTAGATGCACTGTAACAAAGATGTTCTTTAACAATAAAATTTTCAATCAGCTCCTTTTTTCTATTCTGGATCAAGTCCAAGTGCTGCTTTTTCCCTTCGGTATCCTTAACCACCTGATCCATGAGGAAGGCATTTATGATACCGAAGATGGAGCTTCACCTTCACACTGTGACATGACATTTACATAGGTACTGAGGATAATTGAAGTCTTCTATTTTTATCGTGTTTCCTGTCCTCACAACTCTAACATTTCTTAGTCTGTTACTATTTTACCAAAATCTTTTCCATCCTAGTAATGAAGTATTCTTATATATTCTTGGGATTTCAGTCCCCAAAGATGTCTGTACTAATTCTTGGTCACTCAAGTTATATGTCTGATTGGCCTGTAAAGTTTGGGGTTTTTTAAATGTGTGCATTTCTCAAAGTATGTAAGCTACTCTGTCCTTTCAATATATTTATAAACTAATACTACAGTGCCCATGGATTGGCTGGTCTTCACCAGTTTTAGACACACCTTCTGATATATGAAATTAAACCAACATTTTTTCCTTTCCTTTCCTTTCCTTTCCTTTCCTTTCCTTTCCTTTCCTTTCCTTTCCTTTCCTTTCCTTTCCTTTC
>JAVJGG010000027.1:23994741-24115909 GCA_035590195.1 Aviceda cuculoides
CTGGGAACATTCCAGGTCAGGTTGGACGGGGCTCTGAGCAACCTGGTCTGGTTGAAGATGTCCCTGCTCATGGCAGGAGGGTTGGACTGAATGAATTTCAAAGGTCCCTTCCAACCCAAACCATTCTGTGATTCTCTGGTTCTATGATCCTCATGCAGGAAGATGAACAGACTTCCCAACTGCAATGTGAAGTGCCTGGCTCTAAATCACAAATTCCCTTTAACCCAAATCACCTGCAGTGGAGTCTAAACTTAGCAAATGCATCATCAGCTGGTTTCCATGAGGTTGCGCACGTGCAGCAGAGATGCTTTCAGCCCCCACTGCACCGATAGAGGAATTTTGATGGCAATGAATGTTCCTGCAGTGAAGACAAATGCGCCCAATGCAGATTAAGGGTGAGAGGTTGGAAAAGCAGCGGCCCGTTCCGTATCAAGAGCACTGCTCTGGTTAGTGTTAAATGTCCACCTCGGGCGGAAAGTGCCTGCAAGCAGCCAGGCTCTGCCAGGGAGGGATTTAGCAGGTTTAGGTTTCAAGGCAGAGCCCAGCGACTCTGGAGTGTGAGTCCCCAGGGAGAAGCAGAGGCTGGGGGAGATAAAAGAGAGTGTTAGTGCACAGCAATCTTGCAATGGCCTCTCTGGTGAAGTTATTATCATCTTTTGCAGTGGTAAACCCACAGCAGATGATTAACCTGCTACAAGTGTACTTTTGCTGTTGTTTAGTTTTTCTCCCTGCTTCCACTTGGAGATACACGCGTGCACAATTGCCCACCTCCTTTAAAAATAACTAAAACCCATTAAACACAGAGCATAGTTTTTTTCCCATTTCTCTTTAAGTTGCTGGTAGATTCAGTGCCTTGGCTGCACTCTCCAGAGATTTAAATCTTGCAGCATGCCCTCTTGGCCCAGCTCTCCCTCCTAATTTCATTGCAATAGTTTCTGCTTAAGTTGTAGTTTGGTTTTGTTTTTCCTCCTATTTATCTGAGTGTCTTTAAAAGGTTCCTTGTGTCCCAAGTGCTTATCGGCAAAAATAACCTCTAGGAGACTTAACCGCAGGGATGTGATCCGTGCAAACAACCACATCTAGATCAGCAAGTCACGAGCTCAGAAGGCATCACGTCTGGAAACACCTATTTGGCACTTGCTTTGCAGCCCAGTGGCCAGAGCTGAAACCCAGGTGCGGGTAGGACGACATGATGTTTCTCCTCCCCATGCCCAACCTCTCCACGTGCTGGGGAAGTCCTTTTCTGTGCCCATCAGCTATGCTTGGGACCTTGCTCCAGGATGGGCAGGACTTGGTGTCCTCATCTCACATTGCGTGGGAGACAAAGGGAAGGAAATCTCCCAGTGCCTCCCACCGATGTGGCCCATCTGCTGCGGTGCTGCCATGTGCGGTGGCAAAGAGACAATCCCAGAGGTCCAGCCGGGCACCAACCATCTGGCCAGACTTCAGGAGCCCACGACGATGTGAAGTAACACAATCTCTGTAAAACAAGAGCGCTGCAGGGCTCGTGCCCAGCTGAGGTGCTAGGCTGTCGATTTAAACTAAAGGGATTGGTGCTTCGGCATCTCCCGTCGCAGGTCTGCAGCCTGCCCTGACCACAGCTCTCCTTCTTAACCTCCTGGAGATAAACCATTTCCAAAAAGACTCTCACCCAGCCTGGCCCCACCGAAGCACTTCACAGCTCTCTCATCCAGCAGCAGGGCAGGTTGCACATTTTGGGTCAAATTCTTGTTTCTACTCAGGCTTAATGAGGTTTCAGTGTAAATAAGGACCCCAAATCCCCTATTCCTTTGTGTGGTTTTTCTATATGAAAGTTGAAAGTGAATAATCAGAACCAGTGAGTAGCACCATTGTGTCCTCTGTAGGTTTCAGTGGAGGTTGCAAAGCCATCAGAAGTGTCACCACTTGCAACAACTGGAAGCAGAGACCAGATAAATTCAGAATAGTGATAAGACACGTTTCTCTTTCCACAAGAAGCATAAAAAACCCTTTGGGCGGCTTATCTAAAGATGTGCTGAGTCCTTCATTATGTGAAGTCCCTAAATCAAGATTGAATGCCTTTCTAAAAATAGATGTTAGCCAGTAAACTAGTTGTAGGCTTGGTGTGGGAATTGCTTGTTAAATACTTCTGTCTATACTAACAGGACAACAGATTGGATGACTGCTGTGAGCCCTTGTAGGCATATGATTTTTGAATATGTAGATGTAGCTAGGGGAAAAGATCAAGCCAATATATAAATATGAATCAGAAAAGGACTAAATCCCCTTCTTGTGGTATCCGTGGTTGTGAACTCTTGGTAGAAATCACAAAACTCTCTGTTGTTTGGGGGGGGGGGGGTTGTTAGAGCGAATTTGAGGAAGAGGAAGAAAATCTGACTAAACTTGTCTATACCTTGCTTTCTCCAAATAATTGTTCTTTGTCATTCTTGGAGTATAATGAACTCCAGAGCAAGGACCTGCAAGAGGGCTACCAGCGGGCATAGCCCAAGGGCCATCGCACTGCTGGTTGCTCTGAGGGAGCAGGATGGACACAGGCACATCCCGCAGGAGACACTGGTCCACAGGAACTACACGGAGCCACAGACGGGTCTTCCTCCCAAACCCAGGGGGGAATGTCACCCAAGGGTCTGGCTGGAGCCCTGAAACTGCTGTATGGAAAGGATGTATTGGTCAGAGAGGACTTTGCTTTAGAAAATTATGGGAGGGTTTGAGGTTGGCTCTGAGATGGCCGTGGCAGCCAGTACCTGCAGCAGGTAGCTCAGTGTACTTGCAGTTCCTACAAAATGAAAGGTTTAAGCCTGGAAATGGCAGTACTGAGCAAACGCCTGGAAGGAGACAACTCAAGGTTTTTGCTGCGGGTAGGAGAGGGTCGTTACCCAAATGTGCACCCACCACAGCACATGCTGCACCTGCTTTTGAGACCAGATGCTGAGAGGACAACAGGCAGATGGACAAACTCATCACCCACTGCACAGTTTGAGTCCAAATCAGTGTGATTTGTGGCACATGGGCAATGGCAACACAGACGCTCATACTCCCCACCCATTCTTTGTATTTTTAGACAAGACCTTTTCTGAGCATCGAAAGAGTTACATCCCTCCCCTTCAGCAATTAACTGTTCAATGGGTCTGCTCAGTGTTTGTACTGCAGGGAGAGGATGGAGCCTGCTTTTGAAAGCCCAGTTAAAACAAGAATGTTTGAACAAAGGGCTAGAAAAGATGTTACACAGAAAGGGAGCTGGCACGAAAGTTGTCTCAGGTAACTAAAGCAGGACCCCTTCATTTTCTCACCCATACACTTGAGGTTTGGGGCAGTTAATTACTTTTGGCTGGTGGTGTCCCATGGCCCTCTACACTTATCTCCAAGACCTGGAGGGGTCCGCAGTGGTTAGTCACCCCCTAAAAGAGCTCCTTTGCATGCAACAGCCACGAACAGCACAGCCAAGGCCTCACTCACCAATCTCAGCCTCACTTGAAAGGCAGGAGAAGAGCAGAGAAAGCTATGGCACCTCCTGAGGACTTTTCAAGCTTTTATCTGAATGACTTGATGTGGCTTCATGGGAAGTTGGTGGATGCGCCCAGCTCTTCTGAAGGACAAGCATCTGCCTGCTCTGCTTACACCGCTTGTAATCGGGAAAAGTTTTAATATGGAAGCACCTCTAAAATTGCACCATGAAGCAGCATAGCAACATCTAAGCCAGTATTGAAAACCGGACACGCTCCGACCATGGCACAGCCCTCATTTTCTAAATAAAACCAATGAGCGCACCACCCCCTCCCAGCAGAAAACCCTCCGAAATCTTGGCACAACTTTCCAGGCGAGTTTGGTACTCGAGGCAGAGTCAACCCCTCGGATGTTTCTTATCTTGGCAGCACTGAGCTGCTGTAACAGGCAGCCACAATGATGCTTTGTGTGGTGCTGCCAGCAGCAGGGACGGATGCCCGAGCCCTCCCCAGGGGTACAGGGATGTATTTGTACGGTCAATGATGCTGGGAAGAACTGGGCAGCCTGGAAACAGTGGAGGCTGGTTCGCTTCTCCTTGGCTCACTGCGCAGGGGGATGAATAGAAAATATTGTTTGCCTGCTGCTTTGGTACTGCTCTCAAATATGGCTCAAGCAGGGGGAAAGGGGGAGAAGGGAGGGAGAGGCGGACGAGCCTGAGATTTTCAGGTCTGACATTTCTACGCCTTCTCCCTGGAGGCTTTTGTGGTTTGGATGACTGGTGGATTCCTCTGGGAGAAATAAAAGGGAAAAGAGGGGGAACTGGGAGGCGGGGTCTGAGCCTTGCAATTCTCTGCTTTGCGGTGAAGATGGGATGAGGAGAGGCTCCGTGGCACTCGGTCCCTTCCAGAGCAGCTCCTCCACGAGCAGGACCCATACAGACAGATGCCTGCACCTGGGACTCTCCGACACTGAAACAAAGCGAGAAGCAGGTCTGGGGTCCCCACAGACAGACAAGAGGGATGCAAAGAGCAGATGAGAAACAGAGGTACCGAGAGAGACCTATGTGTGGCAAACTGGAGATAGGTCCAGATTTCCTCTGTTTTCCAGCCATACCCCAAGATGCAACCAGTAATTGAGAGTACTTCGAGGACGGTAATGAGCCACCTTCATGAACATGAGGGGTTTGCACAGGAGAGCTCTGTCCCTCCAGGAGGGACCTCAGCTGAGGCCCCTCAACCTCTGCCTCAACGCTGACTTACCCCAAACGTGCCCCCAACAGACAAATTTCCCCAGCCCAACTCACCCAGCCATAGGGACTGTGTTGTCAAAGAAAACAAGAAGCCACCACAGGCAGCAGAAACCTGATTTCTTCTTGGGTTCACAGACCTACGATGTACATCGCACTGATATAAGCACTCAGCGAGGAGGGCTTAGCCGGATGACTACCCTGTGTGGGTAATTAACACATTACAGCCCTGACCCCATGATTGCCTTAGAAACTTACCCGACTGCAGTTAATTCTTTACCAGGTCCAGTCATTAATGCCGTTATTTGTCTTTCCTGGAGTGTGCGAACTGAACCGACTGACCTTGTATGGGATACGGGGATTTTAATAGGAAAATCTGCTTAATATTAGCACATTTTTCAAGCCCTGTGCAGGCTTTGACAAGATTATTTTTAACAGATGATACATGGCTATTTGAAAAGAAGATGAATGGTTTTTTGGCTGTGCAAACCAGAGCAGAAATATCTCTTATGGGTCGATGAGGGGAACAAAAGAAAAGAAAAGGCTGCTTGGGAAAGGCAAACTGGAAAGTTAACCAACATACTTTCATTCAGACACTTCTGTCATCCATATGCAAGTCCTAATCCTGGCTTCAGGGGAACCGTGTGGAAGTCGGAGTTTGGCTAATGAGCCAGATCTTCCCTTGCAATGAGCTAGGTAGACTTTCCACTGGTGTCTGGGAGTCCGCAGTATCTGGGCTGAGAAACCAGCTCTTGGTAAAGATGTTACATGTCAACTTCTGGGAGAAAAAGCAAGAGACCTTAAATAAAGCTTGCAAATCAAAGCACTAAAAATAGAGGTTTACTTGTGCAGAAGTCATTCAGATGAGACACCTCACTGCCCCTGAGACATGTTGTGGAGCATCATGCAGAAACATCCAAGCATCAGCATCATCTTGGCACTATTTGTGCCAAACCCAGGTCAGACACCGGCGCATGATGCTCCCCAGCTCCCAGGCTTTGCATCACACGACATGGACCTGAGCTCTCTGCAACCACAGCCCAGGCGAGCCTTGACTCACAAAAGAAAACAAGAGCTCATGCCTAAATGAGAATTAACAGTACCATGAAAACCTAATGCTTTCTGCACAGTTTGCAATTTGCCTAGATAGCAGCAGCAGCTGGCTAGGTACATAGGAGTTGTGAACTGTAGACATCAGCCAAGCATCTGACCCTGTGAATTAAAAAAATAAAAGGTTAAAATAAAAAAAAAAAAAAAGACATTGTCAAAGCCACTTAATGTTCACAAGCTGAGGGACAGGTTTTGTGAAAGCTTCACACCAAGAAATCAGCCCAAGGCATAGGAAATGTCAAGTTGAACTGCTGAAGTGTGGCAAAGTCACATGCAACTTAAAAGACATTTGTAATGGAAAGGCAGAACAAACTACAAACTGTGTGTTATGCTCCATTGCCAAGGAACAGTCTGAGAGACCTCTGAATTTGGGCTCAAGTGCTCCAGGGCTATGGGGAGCTGTAATATAAAGAAGGGCAGCAGTCTGGCTCCTCATCTTGTAGCATTGCATGTGTGATAGATGGGGCAGTGCTAAGTAGGAAAAAATGATAGATTTTCCCAGCCTACCCAGTAAATCCGCTCCTGCGCTTACCAGCATCTTTTCAGAGACGTGCAAATTCCTCGAGGCCCCAAAGCTGGGATAGCATGCCTGTGAGGGAAGGCTCTTTCTGATTTCCTCGCATTGCCCCTATCTTGGCCCACCTTCCTTCCAGATGAGATTTAAAACCAGAAACACAAAGCTCTATGAAGCTACCATCGTGGTCAGACACCTGGAGTGCAAGACCTACAAGGAGAGCTTGAGGGAGCTGGGCTTCTTTAAAGGGAGGATCTAAAAGCAGCCTCCAGCTGCTTGAGGAATAAAGATGGGTAAAGCCAAACCACTTTCTGTAGTGGCAAATACAACTTTGATTGTCCTGCTTTCTTGGCTGTATGGATGAGAGACCTCCAGATGTCCCTTTCTACCAGCACTTCTTGGACTGCGTGAATAACACTGGTCTGATTTTGGTTTGTTTTTAAAGTTAAGTGAACTTTTATTGAATGTGCCTGAGAATTATCCTGTCAAATTGGAAGTGGTTTCTTAGCAGACCTGATTTGTCTCTGTTCTCCCTGCTATTTATTTCTTTGATGATTTGAAGTACTTTTACTGCTAATTGCCGGCATCTAGTCCTACAGAGGTAAATTACCACTGATTAATAGTAAAGTCAGTGCAATCATCTGAGCATGCATCTAACCAAGAGAGAAGGTAAGCAGTGCTGTATCCTTGAGACCCAAAGGCAAGGAGGTCGTGATCTGGCAGTGTATTTTCAGGTGGAGATCTGGAACCTAAATGGTAACGCATCATCATTTGATTCAGGAAGACCCAAGTGATGAAAAGTCTTCCTAAGCCCTGTGTGCTACTTTCCTGGTAGTAACAGAGAAGGTGAGATGGTCTGAGATGTCCCCGTCCCAGCCCCCAGTGGCAGTGCATCAGGCCAGTCCTATTGGCTGCGTGACTTCCACCCGACAGAAACATTACCACCACACGTTGAGGACCAGCCAAAAATGTCACTAGCTGGGCATTAACAATCTGGGACTAACATAGGATAGGATGGAATAGAATAGAATAGAATAGAATAGAATAGAATAGAATAGAATAGAAATTTCAGTTGGAAGGGACCTACAGTGATCACCTAGTCCAACTGCCTAGGACGGTTAATAGGACTTCACCAGGAGGATGCGGTGAAGGGATGGACTGTGAAGCCCTGAGATACCACATTACAGAGCCACCACGTGCCATGTGCCATTTCTCCCCCAAGCCGACTTCTGCACAATGTCCCAGGTGAAGCTCTCAGCACAGCTTGAAAACGGTGCTTTGCAAATGTCTGGCATGGGACCTCATGCTGCAACAGCAGATAAAAGAGCTGAATTTCTTTTTGTTATTATCCCCACAAGCCAGCCACAATAAATTATTCCAGTGGAGTGATTTGGTTTTCATGTAGCTTCCCTGCAGCTGTTCAGCTTGGCTGATGGGCCCAACCCCTCCTGTGATGTTTTGTCAGATTTCCACCCAGATGGCAAACCTCTTCTCTTAGGAAACCTGTGAAAACAAAAAATGAGGTCGCCTTTTATTCTTCACTTCTTTTGTGCTTCTTAATGTGCAAAAAGGCCATGCCTGGGGCAAAGACCTGTTGCAAAACCTCAGCTGGGCAGGAGGCAAAAAAAATGAGATGAGAATTGCAGACAATAATGTAGAAGTAGAATAATATTCCAAAACTTCCTGAAAACATTACCAAACCCTTTCCAATTCAAGCTTGGCATTCATACCATTGGCATACAAAAGTGATAGACAAGGCAATTTTGGGTACTATACTGAGGCGCAGAAGAATTACTGTAAATAATTGCCCAGCACAGCCCATCATGGAGATCCAGGTCAAACACCTAGCCTTTCCCTTTTCTTCCTCTCAGCTGCTTCTTATATTCCATTGCATCCCTGCCAATCACGCAGAAATGATGAATCGCGAAGCAGCAGGCTCATAAATTCTGAGACTGGCTTAGAAATCATGAGAATGAATGTACTCTGGATTCTTTTCCATTGACTCCTTGGTTTTGGCACATTTAGGCACACTCAGGACATAAATTCTAGCTTTTTCAACATTCATGAGGGCTAAAATAAACCCTTTCCTTGTCTATCTTTTTTTTTCTTTTTCTTTTTTTTTTTTTTTTCCCCAAGGGAGTGAGAAATGAAAGCCCAGATATTCAGCTCCTGGAACTGGGGCTTTAAGAAAAACAATAAACATAATGACCCACACAATAAAGTTACGAGAGTTGGCAACTGTCTGGACTTCATGATTCAAAAGTCGTTGCTCTGCTCTCATTAACTTACGTTATCTAGTGTGACACATGGCTTCGTTGGAAGGGAAAGAGGCGAAGGGAACCTAAATATGAGGGTACTTTCCGTCACCATAAACATCCTCTTGCTGTGTTCCCAGACAGACTGTTTTGCTAATGGCTCCTTCTTCTGCCTTGGTTTGGGGTCTGGATCAGCATTGTTTGGAAGACGGTAGGTCAGTTGTCACAGCTCGCGTTCGTACTCGGCTGGGATGGGCGATACTGAATTGCAGCACCCAAGCTGCTCTTACTCCTCCAGGTCTCTTGATACTTTGCTCCTTTCAGTGGTAGGGTGTTGTTCTTGTTTTGGAAGAGGAACGGATACCACTGGGCTCTGGGCTGAACTGCATCGTCTGGGTTAAATAAAACAATACTCCAAAAAACCACAAGTCATGTTCCCATGGTAGAGCACGGTGAGATTTACATCAGATGATGAGATGGCTCTGCAGCACCAAAGGCCCAGAGCCACTCAATATTAACTCACCTTTACTTCCATGAGTGCATTTGACTTCAGTGGAAATCAAGAGCTGAAATACCTTCCTGGAGGTGGGCCAAAATGGCTATTTTATCATGATCCCCTCTTGCTTGTCCCTGTAGAACTATAGAACTATAGGATTGCTGGGGGGCAGAGGGGGAGATGACGCATTTTCTTGTCACTGATGAAAAAGGAAATTATTTTAACTGGGCATAGAGAAAAAGAAAACTCTTTTCTCCCTGCGGTAACAATAAAAAGTTCTCAGGCATTTCCTCATTGATACTATAGCATCAAGCAAGCATCGGTGGGGCTCCATGGGTTCATAACCCAACAGCATTTGGCGTCACGCAGGTTCTGTGGATCTCTTCCAGGTTTTTGCTACCACAAAAAGTCAGATCCCTGACCCAGCTGCAAGGATGGTGATTAAGGAAACTATTTCCTAAAAGAGAATATATATTTTACACCTTTCTTGCTGTAACTTAGCAGATCAGCTAATTCCCCCACCCCGTTCTTGTGCACTGCTGATCATACATGCCTTTTACCAGCTGGTACATAAGTAGCTGATCAATGTACATTCTCGTTACTTGAACTAATGTTTCTTTATGCAATGAGGGTCCCTAATATGTTGCATGTGGTTTCCATTTGGGGCTTTTTGGGCTCTTTTCCAGGAAGTTTCAGGTCATTACCTCAAACCTTCCTCAGCTGAAAAAGGATTGAGGTAATAACCCACAATATCCTGGAGGAGAGGGGGGGAGAAAGAGAAAAAGAGAAAGAAAAATTTCTATAATGCATTGAAGACAAGAGAATGAAAATTGCATGCAGGACAGATAGAAGGAATGTGGCCTTTGGCCCTCCAGCAAAGGTGTCATAAAATGTGCTGTATTGAAGCAATATGTCAAAACGCAAGATCTTGGGCAGGGAAAGCAAACTGCACAAACCCGAAACCGCTGGGACTGCCGCAAAGTGGTGGGCCTGATCCCCAGCCTCTGATCGACTTTCATCTCACAGAGCTGAACGTTAATTAGTTAAGAGGTTTCACTGGAATAACGGCTGGCTCTTTAGGATGAAAGAGAAACAGAAAGTGCTGTGTGCTAAGAAACCCCTTAAAAAGCTTCTGGTGTGATGGGATTGGCTCAGAAAGATCATAAGGAATCACTACTGAAGGAAGGTCAGTTTTAAGTTTAAGTCCAACTTACCTGACTTTATTCTCCGTCTCAGCTGACACTATACCTCACTCTGCTATTCACTCCTTTTTCCTCCCCCCAGCTGAAAACTGCCTTTTGGCAATTGGCTACAGAAATTACCATTTACATCCACTTTGCGTTTTCTGATTGGGAGCCAGCTATCTACTGACCAAGCTAGCTGACCCCAGGCTTCAGCCAAAACTGTTCAGCACCTACAGCCCTTTTCAAGGAGGGGAAAGGACTGCTTTGCGGGGCCTCAGGAGAGAGGGGGTTGTATTTATAGCCCCAACACAGGCAAATGACTTTAAAAGTGGGCTTTTCCAAAGTACTGAACACTGCCTGCTCCTCCTGCTTTCTCTTGGGGTTAGAGGTGCTCAAGGGTTTTAATGACCAACAGTGGGTGCCCCAGATGCCCTGGGTATATTTTTTAAGCTTTGACTCAAAAAATACCTGCAAAGCTCTTGCTGGTGAGATCTGAAATGATCAATTTTGTGTGGTAGAGAATGAAGCCTCCCTGAATGGAAAACACTTGGTGGCACTCTGGGTGGAAAAAGCCATATCAAAGCAGCTTTGGAAGTGGCTTAAAACTCTACTTCTGCTAAATGATGGATGGAGCTACTCTCTTTTGTTGCCTTGTTTTCTTGTTGCTAGCCTGATGGAGTGAAAATGTTTCCCTTTACTTCAAAGGGTGGGGTCAGCTGGCTGGATGTTGAGGGACATGACAGGAGTTGCTAAGTCTTCCTCAATCCACCCACAGTTGGCATCCTCCAAGTGTTCATTAGCATTAAAGCAACATCATGCCAACAGCTAGAGTTGGGGACTGATTTTTACCATGTGAGTCTCAGATTTCCAAAAGCTCAAGCTGACTCTGATACTTGAAGGTATCTGCATTAGAAGACTTTCTGTTGTTTTCAGAAGGTGTTAAATAACCCATCTTAGAAGCAGGTCCCTCATTAGCTGCTCCCTCCCCCAATTAAATCAGTCAAGACTCAGTTTGAAACCCTTTGCCTCTGTTTTTATAAAGCAAAACATCACAGATGGCCAAGCACTGTTATCTTGTCTGTGGCTCTGAAGTGATGGGAAGCTGCTCACTGAACTCCAAAGCACCAGGGATCTTCACACTGCTAAACGTTTGCAAAGATGGGTCTCCCTTCTCCACTCTTAGTCCACACCATCTTTACAGCTAATATATTTTCTTAACATCCACAAATAACTGATATAGCATTCCTGTACATCAAGGACCAACATCTTAGAGGTTTCTAAGACTTGAGACAAAAGACCGTGATTTGTATCCAAGGACAGCATGCATTTTTCTTCCACTTCTCATTCCTCCTGTATTTCAAGGCGCTGATGTCATCACCTGCCAGTACTATCCAGCACAGCCATCCAAAAAATCACGAGCTCACCCTAGGAAGTAATGAAATCAACACAAGATTCAGGAGGTGTTTCTGGGAAAAGACACATCTTGCTTTTCCTTTGTCGTCTGGTTTCTACAAAGCATCAACCGACTGCGGACTGTGATTTTGTACCTCTGGCATTTTGACTGCTTGGACATCCATTTCTGTTCGAGTGATGAGTGATTCCCACAACTAGTTGCATTGATGACACATCCAGAAGATACTTTCATTGACAAAAAATCTTTTAAATCACTCCTTGCTTCTCATTTAAGATTCCTTTGCCCAGAAATTAAGGTCTTTATTCTCTTTAAATGCAAGATAGAATTTCAGGACATCTCTCCACTTGCTCATCCTGGGCTTCAGAAACACTACAGAACAGCACTAAATTCACACATAAAAAAATTCTGAAAACAGCTAAAATCATTTCCCAGACTGAGTACTGTGCTTTGTAGATTTGAAAAAAAGAGTATTTTGAGGGTGTGGGATATTCTATATTTTGGAGCAAAAGGAGAAGGTTTTTCTATTGTGTGCTGCACGATTTTAGGGAGGAAAAAAAAAAAAAAAAGCCTCTATCTCTGGTTCTGGACCCTTTCAGCAATCGTAATCAAATCCACACGTTTTGGACTAATATCCGAAACAAGAAACATGCCAAAAAGCCTGCAGACAGACCAGTTTTAGATTAATAAACAGTTTTAGATCATAGTGTAACTCCAGGAGGGACTATTAGCTCATCTGACCTGTATATTGCAGGCTATTTAATGTTACCCAGTTACCTGTATATTAAGCACAGTAATTTGTGTTTGACTGCAGCTCATCCTGAGTAAAGAGCCTTGTCTGTTTTCAAAGACACAAGCGATATCTTCCGCTTCCTTTGGTGTCTTTTCCCAGCACTACCTGCACTTACTTCCACACATCCATGCTTTATAATCTGAATTTGTCATGCCTTGTCTATGAGGCATCTGTTCCCATTAGCTTTGCTCTCTCTCCATTGCATGAGAGCCCCTGGCAACTTGTATTCTCCTCTACAAGATACCTTACATGGTAATCAAGTCACACTTCAATTTGTTGCTTGATGGCTAAGCAGATTGAATAGTTAAGTTTCTCGCTGTAAGATATTTCGCTTTTCTCTTGCTTTTTCAGCATCACAAGCCTAAATTCTCTGCTAACTTCAACCATCTCTAGAAGTCAGGCATCTACACCACATGAGTTGCCCAGGTCCTTTTTGGACAAAGGGTTCATCTCCAAATTTTAGAGATTTTAGACCGCTGTGGGTGTCTATTTTCAGTTGTGCAGGACAAAACATTTGCCTGCTATGTGGCTAAAGTCTGTTGGGATAAACCCCACTCCTGAGGCTTAAAGAAATGCCCTGCAGGCCTGAAAAAAAAAAAAACAGGTCACGAAGAAAATGCTTTGTAGTGAGAGATATAAACCATTGATCTGCTCAGCTATCTAGCACCAACTCTGACGATGATCCTACAAAGTTGGTGTTCAAGAAAGAAAAGTCTGTGAAGCTCAAACAAGTACTCTCTCCATCCTTTGGGGAGATGACTTGCTTGCCAGCACCCTTCCAGTTTCTTAGCTAGAAAGGAACAAAGCTGTGCCTTTCTCTTCCCTTCTGAGTCAGGTGCCACAATAATTACTTCAAAAGTGATTATCTGAATAATGTCCAGAAAAAGGAAATCGTTTCTCCTTTATTCCAGTCCTTCACCCCTTCGCCTTTCTTCTCTGCATCAATTTCCAACTTGCTTGACAGATGACAGGTTTGAAAGAAGGTACCACAAAGGCTCACGCTACTTCTGTTGAAACCCCAGGAGACCTTCAGAACCCAATATAACTGGAACCGCAAACCCCAGACGTGCCTCACTGTGGCCTAGCCAGACCTTTCCTCACAAACAAGGCAGCTTTGAGATGAGGTTGTGTTTGAGGACAAGTGTGAGCATAAAGGGGTGACTTCTTGACCAGGAAGGTCTTTGTGAAGAGAAGCATTGGAGGTCCACAGCTTCCCAATGAACTTCTCCAGGCATTAAAGCCTGAACCTCACGTGCTCAGAGCTACCCAGAGGTTTTAGTGCATCAACAAGAATCACCTGCTGACATCTAACAGCCTGTATGAAAGCGAGGGGGAGACATGGGACTTTCCAAACTCATGAACCTGAAAAACATGCCTTCTGGAGTATCCCCAGTGCACGACTCTCAAGGAGTATCATTCTTCAGTCTTTCCTTTGCAAGCTCAGACCTTTGTAAGGAGATCCCTGAAGCCAACTCAAGATCCCCCTACAACGAGAGGACCTATCCATCTGCCTTCACTCATCTTAAAATATTCTTAAACAATGTGTTTCCCTTAGTGGTCTGTGTAGCACAGTATTATTTCCTTCTTCATGTGTTTCTGCTCTTTCCCTGGTGTATCTCTTTATTTGTTTATTGAATTATCCTTTGAACTTGCTTCTGCTTCTTTTCAGAGACCTCCAAATTATTCTTCCTATGCTAATCTTCACCTTCCTTTCAGGCCCCATATTGGCCTGTGCTGCCCTTTAATCCTACTGAGGCTTTACAACAATGAATTTAAATTGCAAACCCTTCCAACTATTTCCAGTTTTCTGCAGTAAAATTCTCCGTGCATTCTAAGATCACAATCATGATTCCTCTGGGTGTTTTACATTCCCTCCGAGTCAGCTGAGCAGAGGTCAAGAACATTTACTATTGCCTCTTCCAACATTTCATTCCTCCCATATCTGGCAAATCCAGCAGTGTTGTGATCCTTCTTTGTCCGAGATGGTCTGCCTTCAGATCTTTCTTTTTGCTCTTATCTACAGCTTTTGGCCAGACCTTGGCTATTACCCAAGCAGCACCATGCACAACTGCTTCTACTTCTCCACACCCTCGCTAGCAATCAGCACCCTCTCTTGCTCTCTCCCGAGTTTCAATTGATTTAAGTCATTCAACTTTCAGCCTCCTCTCATACTTCCTGTCATCTGAGTGCCATTTTCTTTTATGACTACAGTCTCAAAGGAGACTAGAAATAGGCCATAAATGATCATTTTTGGCACTTTGGTAGTTCCTTCAGTCCAAGTACTCGGCAAACAATAATTTCAGCTTCAGCATGAATGTCCTGTCCACTTACATCAAGCAGAGTTTGCTGCAATATGAACTAAATTTCTGCTGTGGATATTTCAACCCTATGTACTGTGACAGGAGCTGGCAGAAGCTATCTGTATTGTTTAATGTTTATACTGCTGCATTGGCCAGAAGTCCTTGTTAGGACCCATCCATGGGGATGTTCTGCAAACTCGAAGCCTGTTGAACTCAGAGTCTTCCAGTGACATCCAATGCCAGTTCCACAGACACTATAAAGCACAATAACAGTTCCAGGGTGGGATGCACAGGTATAGGTGCCTTTTCATTCACTGGTCCCTAATTTTCATTTACACAAGAGCAGGAAAATTTAGCAGATAACGTCTCATCTAACATGGTACTTTGCTCTTGAAGGTCACCTGCTTTAAGTCTTGATTCAGCCATGAACATTGCGATATCGGCTTAGGGTAAGAGCTGCTGAATCTGGTAGCCTGATAGGGGTAAGGTTGCTGCAACCCCATGTCCCCATATCCAGCACACGCACATATACACAGTACGTAGATATGTACATACATATATACATGTAAACATGTCTGGCCACATAGATCAACACAGGTGGAAAAGATAGCACTCACACAAACAGAAATGTGCCAATGACCTCATCTTCTCTGGCTAAACAGGGTGAAAGCCCATTGGTGGAAAATATACACATATGTATGCATATATACTGGCCTTAGGCCCTCAATCTGCCCAGTAGCTGCCCCAGTCTCACAGTTGCCTCATGCGCAGACACGTATATGGTAGCTGGCCCAGACCCATGGCCTTACCAGCAGCTGACCACAAGATCTGAGGGTCTGGCCCGCAGTTGTCTTGGATTCCCAGTTCCCTCCAGTAGCCAACTTGCAGACACCTTGATCTCTTTAGTATCTGGCCCAACATTACGGCCACTCCAATACTTGGCTCCCAAGACTCTCCTCCCTTTCTCCACCTTTGGTCTTTCCCTTAAACATTATGTAAGACAACCCCAAAGTGTTTTTAACTCGGCATCTCATGAGTCCCATACGCTGTAGGCAGCAACCTCCCTCAGTCTGCAAGGAGACCCCGTGTCTCCTCTCCTGGGGGGTTCACACCAAGACCATGAGTTTCACATCAGGACCATGAGTTTCACAGCAGGAACACGGGCTGATCCTCCCCCTTTGATAATCCTGGGAGTAGAAAACAGAGTCGGGGTTGCTCTGATGGGGGTCTGTAGGTTCCCCCAACCTGTGATGGTTCATCTGCTCCTCAGAGCTTACAGGGATGAACTTTTAATTGCACAGCCTAACAGAGATAAAGTGACAGGCGTGTTTGTCACTGGTGGACCATGCAGAAGTTCATGGGGGTGGACAGACAGGAGGAAAAACCTACCTATGTGGGACAGTTTAACACAACTAGGACTGCAAGGTTGTCCTTGGAAGCAAAGCTCCAAGTACAATTTGCAGCCAACGGTCTCCTTACCCTTCTGTCAGTGGTGCCAATCTCTATTGCCTGTCTGGCAATCGCATTCATGCAAATGAGATTTCTGCACATAATATAAACTGAGCCAAAGATCTTCACTGTTGATAAAAACGCCAAACAAACAAGGCAACAAATCAAGGGAAAGAATTGTCTGGAACATCTAAAATGCAGGATCTAAGTCTTCTCTTGAAAGTAAAATTTCCAGCCTTGGAAAAATCCAACAGAAACAGAAAAATTCCTCTAACCTTTGCAAAAATATGTTCCCTTTTGCCAGTAAAAGCCATTCCTTCACAGCAACATTTGGATAATTTGCCTCTACATCTTGTTCATCTGTCACCTCATAGGCTTCAGATTTTTTTGTGTTTTCATCACAGGTCTGTATATAAGAAAACGAGTTGGGGGAGAAAAAGGAGGCACAGATTTTGGCAGGAATCCCTGCCTGGAATGAATATAAAACTTTGTTTTATTTAAGTGATCTGATTGTGTGAGAGAGAGAGAGAGAGAAGAGAGAGAGGAGAGAGAGAGAGAAGGGAAACAAATAAAGATAGTTTTTTTAAAAGTGAGTGTGAAAGAAATTCCCCAGAGAGACAAATAAAGGACTTTTTTATTGCTAATAACACATGTTCTGGCATGAGTTTTGCACGTTGTTAACCCACCTTGAAACCGGTGAGTTTAGTTGTTGTTGGTTTGGGTTTGTTGGGTTTTTTTAAATCTTTCTGCTGGCTTTTGAATTGTTGCAGTAAGGGGAAAAAAACCATTTTAAAAAAAAACCCTAACACACACACACACCCCCACCAAAAAAACATCTCCCTTCTTGCTGTTTATTTGGAAACCTTGAAGGATGAGGGGGTGATTTCATTCCTTCCCCTCGTTATATTACTAAATCTCCCTGATGGACTGGGGTGGCTTTACACAGGCTGATGCATAGATGCTTGGGCTAGACTAATAGGACGGATGGTTTCAGCAGCTGTCATCTTGGGGGTTGCCATTCACTTGACCTGGGTGGATCTGGTCGCAAAGAGCAAAGCAGAATGGAATTTTATGAAAGAGGGGAATAAAATTGCAAAGTAAATAAAAAGGAAAGGTCAAATGCATTCTGTCATTAACTATGCTCCCCACTCATGTCTACCAACATAGTAGTACATAATGAACCAATTTGAGATAGGAGTGTACATAAACCTACCATTTAAGCATGCCCTTGACCAAGGAAAGACCAGAGTACGTGGCTAAATGTTTTCTTCAACATGGCCCAAATGGTCGTGACCTATTTCAAGCCAGGTGTTGTGGGATGTGATCATGTAGTCCCTGTATGGGAGTGTGGTCAGCTGAGGACCCCCACGTGCAGTTCAAATGGATCTCCAGTATTAAAAAAAAAAAAGAAAGAAATTAAAGTTCTGCCTCCCTCCTCATGGTAGGATTTTCAGCATTATGGTTCTGAAAAGTGATTTTCTGTGAAGATTGATGGCTAAATAGTAAAAAAAAAAAAACCAAAACCTTTCTTGCATTAATGTTCCCCCCTTTTTTAAAGTGCAGTCTTTGAACAGGGCATTACCAGGCCCTTCCCACAACAGAGATAAGTCAGGTCTTCACCCCAAACGGTCCTCACCAAGCACCTCTGCACCTACCAGAGCACAGTCAGACTGTAAATCTGGCATTGACTCCCATCGCCCATCCTCCATGGCTATGTCCTTTTCTGACACACTGGGAGCATGGCATCTGTGCTCCTCACTGGTGGTGACCCCAGGTTTCAAATCCAGCTCCCAGCCCACTCTGACATCTGCTGACCATCTCCTTGTTGGACATACAGGTGCACCTACACAATCTATAAGGTCCTAGAGTGGGACCTGCTTGCACCCATCCTGGGAGCAGCTCCTGCCTCCTTTTTGCCAGGACTGAACACATCAAGTCTCACCCAGAAGGATGTGGTCACCTCTGTCCCACTCCATGCTCTCTGGAGCTGCTTGGCAGTAGGGTGAGTCGTGTGCCAGACTGGGGACAGTGTCCTGGTTTGGACAAGCCAAGGATGTTCTCGTGCCTTTGCCCATTTACCCAAAAGCTTACAAAAAGTCAGTCCAGGTGAGCCATGCAGCTGTTGGACTCCAGGAGCCTCGTGTTCATTGCTCAGAGCAGGAAGGTTCAGATAAATATGCAAGAAGTTTCAGTGCTTTTCCGACCTGTACTACTTCCCCCCAAGCCTCATCAAGCTTTATCCTATCCTACTCCAAATCCTACAGCTCCAATTTTCCCAGTCCCACAGGGATTTCCTCAAACAGGAGCTGCCAAACCAGGATGGTGTCTCTGTGATGATGACAAACATCTGGGAGAGCACTAAGGGAAGAGGCTGCCAAATTCTCTCTCTTGTGATTTGAGCGAGACTTGGCCTTCTCCCTACCACAATCCAGAGCTTTCTCTGGGCAGTGAAAGTAACAGCAGACATTCAGACAGGACCCTGTCCTCCCTTCCCCCGAAGGTGCCCAAACACTCAACACTCTGTCATCTGACTGATGGTGAAATCACAGAAAAGCTGAACCCAGAGGTATCCAGCTCTTGTATAGACCACCGCAGACCTAGGCTACACGAAGAATGGTGACACTGATGTGCTGCCTAGAGGGTTCCCATCCAGAGATACTGCATCCCCTGGCTGCGGCCAAAAAGAAGACCCTGTCCCACCATGTCTCCCAACCCACAGCCTGAGACATTTCTGTTTCACAGGCTGGACATGGAGTTACCAATGAATTTTAGGATATAGGAACACAAGGCAGAAGGAACTTCTTGACAAGAAGGAAAGGGAGAGGGACATGGCCATCAGCCTCTCAACTCAGCTCTTCATGTCACACAGCATGAGACCAAAGGGGACATGGTGTAGTGTCTCTCCTACTTTACACAACCAGGTTTTCTAACGTGGGAAGAGCACTGCAAAGAGCACAGCGGTCCTTTGTGGCAAGGTGAAGTCGTGGGGGCCGATTTGCTGTTGAGACAGAGTGGACCAGAAGCAGCGACTATTTTCACTTTGATGATCTTCATTCTTGCATGGTTGTAAGACAGTTCTGCTCGGGGGACACCTCTGTCAGTTAAGACTTGTGTTGCACGTACTGGTGGACACATTTTTGTGGGCATCACCTTTCACCCTCCTGTCAAAATATCATCCCATAAAGGTACCGAGAGCTACAAGGAGGCAAAGGAAGATTTTAACCTAAGCCACCACCAGACAGCTCAGTCCTCGAACTGAAGAAGGGACTTCGGTTAATTGGGTCGTTCCTCAGCCATTCATCTGCTAGGGGATTTCTCACTAATCCCTAACCTGGTGGCTTATTCTGGGGCCTGAGTGATTACTTGTGGCATTTTGCCCACTGAGCTGTTTGCAAATGACTTTCTGGAGAGGTTAAAGTCAGAGAGAAAAATCATTCTTCTCCATTGCTCTGCAAGAAAAGCCAGACATGATCAATGGAGAAACCTCTGCAGCACTTTGTCAGGCTGGGGCTCAGCAGCCCCCGTGTATGCAGCACAGCTACCGTCTTGCTATGCCTTCATTTTCTCCCTCCAGTCAAAGGCAGACGAAACACAGGGCTTCTCAAGCTGACAGACAGCCAAAGTGCTGCTTCTTCAGCTCTTGGAAAAGTCTCTTATTAAAGCAAAAGCCATAGATTAGCCTTAGAAATGGCTAAACACTTCCAAAACCCTAGTATGTCCAGACCCAAGAGTTTGGTGTGGCTTTTTAAGAAGTATGGCACAGTCATTTCATTTTTGACCTAGCTTTAGACCTGATCTGCCTCAAAGCTTTGTTGTTTTAAGGTCTGGCGATCACTGTTTTCTGCCTAACCAAGAGGAAATCACCATGTGTTTGAGGCAGCTTCTCTGCTTTGGTGGATTCCACAGCACAGCATCGGCCAAATTGTACAAATGGGCCAGAGATCACATTGCCTAAGATAATGGCCATCCACCTCTCAGAATTAGTCCCTCAATACTAAACTACAACCTGCATTTACAGCAGCAAACCAAGTTATCTTTCATCTTTCTGAAGTGTTCATGTCGCTTTTCAGCTGCCCCAGCTGCAAACTGAAGTGTTCTAACTCAGGTCATGTGTTTTAAGCCACAAATGGGTGCTGCAGTAATGCAACACCTTCCCCGTTGCCACCATGCCACATGGGACACCCCTAAGGGAGCTCTTTCTCACCATGACTTGCATCACTCAAGACAGGGCTTCTTCTCTTTGCAGTCATGAGTTTTGACTCATCACTGCCTGAATGAGAAATTTCCCTTTCGGTCCATAAATCCAAGACAAAAATGTAACTTGTCACTTTCTTAAGATCTCACACATAGCTTGTCACCATGTTCCCGTGGGAGATGCAAGCATAATCCTCTTTTACTAGGGAGGAAACTGAGGCAGACAAGGTAAAGAAAACTAAACAAGTCCTTGGAAATATTCTCGGGTACTCAGTTCCTATTATTTCATTACAGAGGTGCCAAAACAAATGAAACCTGCTGGTTACTCAGCTCCTTTGAAGTTCAAGCCATGTCATTGTGGGGGCCTACATCTTAAGCTGCCAGCTTTGAACACTTTTGCTCCATTGACACATCCATGGCCGAACAGGGGACTGCCAGAGCTAGCAGGAGTTCCTGACTCCCAGCACGACGGTGTACAGATCAGAGCGTCCTGCATCTCTTCTCCAGCCAAGGCAGCACGCTCCCACCTCCCTCCCAGCTGTCTGCCCTTTGCAAGGCAACGGGGATCGCTTGTAAATCTGAGCCTCGCATCTGGCCTCACCCACCTGGCTGACACCCATCAGACTGCGGCACTGACTCCCACACACACTCTTACGGCTGGAAAGACAACTTTTCTAACCATCTCCAGCGAAGACACTGGTGAAAGCGAAACTGAATACAAAGCAGATGCTGATCATAACTGAATTCCCCCAGACAATATTATCTCATCTCACAGCCAGTAGCTTTTATTTTCTGGTGATGCTCCGGTGTTCTTCTCCTTTCCTTCCTTTTCCCTGTAGATCCATAACTATGTCTTGTCCCTGTTTTCTCTTAGATGGAAGCCAGTTACCTGACTTCAGACACAAAATACGTATTTCCATCCACACCTTTCCCCTTTCCTGCCTCTTGCCTGTAGTGATCCTCCAGCAGTTTGGCTACTGCATTTTCTGGTCTCCTTACGCCACTGTGGCAACAACAACACTCCTATCACTAACACAACCACAGTGAAAAAAATGAACAAGTGTCTGAAGGACAGTAGTGCAGAACTTTAGAAACTCATGTAGTAAATACAGGGAAAATTTGGGGTGTTATATCAGTGACTTAATGTCTTTTAAGGTGAATTTGGCAATTTTTTAAGGCTACTTACCTATGCACTTGAACTTTGGCTTTCTTCCTCTCTTCATGTCTCCCAGGTATAGATATCACCTCATAAACATCTGACACTGATGCAGGTTTTATTCTAATACAGCAAAACTGCCGGAAGACACGTGTGACCTCATACCTCGATTTCTGCAGGGATATTCATGCAAACAAGTTTTCGTGCAAACCGAAGCAGGCATCAGGATAGCACTTAATGAAGCGCACCAGATTTACCATCTCGAAGGTAACCCACCTGACCAGCTTGTTTTCTTGCCCACCCACGTTCCTGGGCTCTGGTCCCTTGGCAGTAGCTGCTGAGATGACAGGGCGTTTTTCAGCTAGTAGCTGAAGTTTGGCAGCTGGCAACACATTGCCTGGGTCTACAGTGTCTCCAGTCATCCCAAATCTTGTGCTTTGCCTGTGTGCTTTCAAGCCAGACCTGATTTCAAAAGTTGTGGTACCATTTTCTCATATAAACCAGAGATGGGCCTTTTTATATAAAGAGGGATGGAAATCTCTTCGCTCTCCCCAACCAGTGATTTGGTGAGATCTTTGGGATTTGGGACACCTTTGGAAGCTCTGGAGTTCTTCTGGCTAAAGTCCACGTACTCTTCCATGGAACAACCTACCCATGAAACTCTGGGAGAGTATGGCATGGTGAAGAAGAGTTGACTAGGAACGGTCCTGCACTTGAGTGCAAGTGGCCTTCTGGACCTGCTCAAGATGTGGATGGGAAAGGTCTGTATTATGTGCAGAGCAAAGGATATCTCAGTGCCCATGGGCATTGCATTTTACCAGCTTGGTTATGTAGGTTGATGATAGAGGCCTGGGCTGAAAATCTTCATTTCATCAGGAAGTCATTAATAAATAATAATTTGGAGAGAATGGAAGGAGACATTTCCAGCCAGAGGTTCATGCAGGGAAACTGGGGCCCAAGATACCCCTGCGTGGGGAGAAGGCTGCATCACCTTCTGTCAGTATTAACAGCTGATCAATTTATTGAATGCTGAAGATATCCCACTTGACTTTGGACTTCCCTTTGTCTTATCTGCAAACTCAGTGTCTGTTAAAGGGGCATTTTTGTCTAACAGAGTTGCTGCAGTGGGAGGTCACGTCTTACAGGCGATGGCCGGAGGCGTTGATTGAAGAGACACAGCAAGAGGTCGGTGCCAGGAGGTTATCTGCTGCTGACACCACCCAGCCAAGGCTTGCGCTCAAAACTTCACCTTCATCTACCAGACCTCTGCACTTTCCAAAATTACTGATGACTTGCCATTTTTGCAATTGATTTGCTGACGATTTCCTCTGGTTCTAAACAACAAGAACAAATGATAGGAGGAACCAAGTTCAGCCTGGATATGTATGGCCCTTCGCCTGCTTCCACAAGAGGCGAACTTGTCCCCCAGGAATTAAAATGTGCAGAGGAGGCCAGCTGCTGAAAACTGAAAAGCTCCCTGGAGAACTCCTCCTGCCTGTCCAAGTTTCATTTTTTGCCTTGTTTTTGTCATTAAAGGTGCAGTCTCACCACACACTTGGTCTCCCATAGCTGAGCCTTTCCGCCAGAGCCACATTAAGCTGGTTTTGGAGAAACCATCCCAGCAGGTTTTTATGTCTCTCCTTTCTCAGGCTGTAACACAGGAGAGGCAGCAGGGCGGGAGGGGGGAGGTTTCCCATCAATATATCCTCCATCAAATGCACTTCACATGTCACTTTGTTGACACAAATTAGAGCTGGAGGAATGTCATTGAAGTCAATCCTTTTGTTTGGAAGGGGAAATCCAATAAATTCTCTGGCAGCTGTGCTTGGTCTTCAAGGATGATTTTTTTCTATCTTTGCTTGAAATATCATCTACTCTTCCAGCTCCATTCAAGTCCAATACAATTTCTTCCTTCTACATCTTCTTCTGTTCCTTTCATGTTTCTTTTGGAGGAAAAGAGTAGCAAACAAACAAACAAACAAAAATCCTTTGGAGTGTAGTCGGTGGACCCAAATTATTTAATTTGGTCTGGAAGCATACTGAAAAAAAGTTCAAAAAGATAACAACTAACTTGGCATTGACCCTTATAAATAGCTTAGTTGGAACAAGGGCAAAGCAAGGTTGGCAGAGACAGGCTCCTTGATGTTAGCTGAGGGTCTGTCCCACTGATGTAGTGTTATTTTTCTTTTAAACAATATGTGAACAGACCACACAAGTACCAGAAGGGCCAAGGGATGGCAGGGGATTAACTGCGAGCAACCAGCCGGTACCACTGATTTATACTCAGCAGCCTTAGCTGTGCCCTGCAGTACAGAAACATGACGTGTGAGAACCAGCCGTGAGCGCTCACAGACTATTAAAAGGGACAAAACAACCCCCTCCTCGCACAGAATACCTCATTCTTTAATTACAACATGACAAGAGAAGTGACATAAGCCTATTATTTGCTTTTAGGACCCTGTTCCCCTCTATACCAGATGCATTTGTTTTGAGACGATTGTTTGTTTCTGTACTCAGCTTTGCCAGCTCCTCTTTGCACCTGGACTGCTCTTTCATTAGCAATTTCGAGACTTTAATTTACTGGAGTTTTGAAACTTTTCAAAAATGACAAAAATGTTTTTAAAATAGATACCTCCTAGACTATCAACTCTAGCACAGAAAAAGTAATAAATACTTAAAGAGGAATATTCCCTGTGTCACTTCGCAGTGCTTGCTTCACATTTTTCAGCTCACACGGGGAATGCAGGCTGATCACCACCAGTTTTATGCTGGCCGGTTTCCAGTCGCCTTCACTTTCCTTTATATTCAATTTCCATGTTGTTTTCTACAGTTTCTGGTAGGCTGGCTTAGTGAGACCACAAACATAAGCTATGAAATTGCAAAGAGGGAAGAAAGAACCACTGAGATACATGAAAAAATAATAACAATACTGTATATGCCTGGTTTTCCTAGGGCTACAGTGACTTTAGAGAGTGCAGAAACCCCCCAGCTCTTCAGTGAACACATTATGCCAGCACTGCCCTGGAGAGCAGCAGTCTTGTGCTCCTCCTGCCATGGATGCTTTTCCCCATCCCCTCCCCACCAGTCCCCTGGGGCCACCATAACCATTTGTGTTGTTGCAGGGATTGATATTCCTGCAAAATAGCTCAGGAAGACGAATTTTCATTTAAATTCAGCTTGGTCGCCTGACCTGGTGCAACACTCAGAATTGCTTGTTCTGGTGCAGAAGGCGGTGAGGTACCTTTTCCCCGTGGAGGTGACAGCTTGCGACAGCTCATCATGTGTATTGAAATGAGGTCCTAAATCCTTCCAGGATATGAAGGACTCCGTTATCCTTGATCTGCAGGACAGCACAGAGAAAGGATCGGGTGGTGGTTACACCACGCAGACCTTCAAACGCGAGTTCACAGGGCAGCCCCTGAAGTGAGACACCTTTCACATGAATCAAAACTTCTCATATAGGATTCATTCTGCTCCACTGGGTTCTTTGAGGTAGGCAGGCAGCTGCTCGAGGCTTTATCTGGAGTTGCTGGGAAGACAGACCCTTCAAGAAGGCCTTGACTGGGACAACTGGTGAAGAGCTCACATACTCAATGCAAAGGAGAAATGAATCTGATTTAGTCCCAGGTACAGTGCAATTATGCTAAAAAGGGGTTGCACCTCCCCTGGTCCCACAAAGTATCTTCTCCCCCCAAACCAGCTCTGCCTATGAGTTTCTTACATGAAGGAAAAAGCGTATCAGGGGAATCTAATAGAAAGATGCTATAATTGTGTAAATACCTGCATAAACATATATAGAGAAATCACATCAATAAGAAATACCATAACAAGTCTCCGTAGCCAGCAAGCCTGTGGTGATTCATAGCCGCCACTTCCCTCCCTTGCCCCACTGCCCCCACAATTTGCTAAAGCCCCAGTGGTCATTATTCACTGCAAACTACACAGCTGGATAAACTCAGTGATCAGACAGGTCTTTCTTATTTCTAATGGGAATCGTGCCTGAACTCTGGCCTGCCTGGGTAGCCCTGGGAGAAATTAGCTGATTAAAAATGTCCAGGGGGAGCTGCAAATGGGAAGAGTTTTATTCGTCTAAAATGCAATTGGCAATGCACGGTGTTAGTGAGTTATCACAAGACACTGCATGACCGGAATATTTCATTAAGGCATCTCCTTCCTCCGATTCATTGTCCGTCCGGGTTTTATATACCCTGAGCTGGGAGGTGTGATGTTTCTCCAGCCAGTGTCCCCGGGAAGGTCAGGCTGTGTTAACACAAAGCACTTTCTCGTTTCCAGCTCTAGGACAGCATTCGCCTTCCTTTTGCCTCTGCGTACAGTGAGTTTGGTTTTATGTGTGCTGCCCCCTCTCTGCTCAGTCTTTTTTCCCTTTCAGTGCAAAGAATGCACTTAACTCCTAAAATATTAGAGCTAAGATCTGGCATGCTCCGCCAGCAAGCTCCTTCACTGTCACCCCGGGGGAATTCATCGCGGTGAAATCCATCTTACTTGGATTTTCCAGCCCCGTGCCTGCAGACATCTCCATCTGAGCTGCACACCCCGTGCTCCCCAGACGTCAGAGTCAAGAGAGGAAAACAGGCACTTCTGAGGTGCAATTCATCTCAGCCTCATGTAGACATTTCTATTAGGTCAGAACCATGCTCTGTTTCTCTTCACTGACTATAAAGGGAGCCTGGGGTGACTAGCTTGTATGGAGGCCTCTTTCATGTAGACGCCTAAGTTAGGTGAGATTAATTTTGTCCTGTAAGTCGGTTTGCGTAAAAGTCAGGCACCCAGCTTTATGTTAGAGCTTTGGTTTTGGAGCATTACCTGCAATTTTTTTTTCTTTTTTCTTTCTCCCTCTCTTGCAGCAGCTGCAGAAAGGCTCTGATAAAGCTTAATCAATCTGCTGTAATTTTGGTAAACCTTGACAGCATCAGACCCTTTTGACATCTGCTTTGGTGACTCATCCCTGGTATTTTGCCCATCCCTGGAAACATTCAAGGTCAGGTTGGATGGGGCTCTGAGCAACATGATCTAGTTGCAGATGTTCCTGCTCATTGCAGGGGTCTTGGACTAGATAACCTTTAAAGGTCCCTTCCAACCCAAACTACTCCATTCTATGACTTGCAGCAAGTGTGGGAGCTCTGTTGGGTCAAGGAAAAGTCATGTTGCAGATGACTCCTGTAGAAAACTGCCATGTCTCTGAAGCAAATCAGGCCATACACAGGCAATGGGCATACTCTGCTTTGCATGTATGCATGCTGGGGATTCAGTGTCCTCTGCTGATCATGACGTATCATCAGCTCGGTAATGACAAGGTGCAAATGTTGGCCACCTGGGCCATGAATCTCTGGGTCTTTTAACATAGCTCTAGTGGCCTGCAAATACCAAACAGAAGAACAATGAGAAGACACAGGCAGAATGAAATCCATAGACACACAGTGCTAAACCAAAACACCGCCACGCTGCTAACGCAGATGTCAAAACAAAGTATGAGCTCTGGGATTCATCTTTTGCCAGTTCAGTGCAAACAATTTGGCTCACGGAAATTAAGCGAGGAAGCCTAGCTTCAAACATGTCCAGAGAATGAGTGGGAATGTGGATGACATCCAGCTCTTTTGAACTTGGTTGATATTCAGAAAACAAGAGACTGATAGTCACTGGTTAGCTGCAGAGGACAGTGGTACATCTCTCCCAGTGCTGCTCATCCAGCAGGTCTCACTGGTGCAGTAAAATGTCTCATCTTCTCTTGGTGGTGAAATAGCAAACAAGGGAAGGACAATGAAAGGGTGTGTAATGTGAGAGTATATGTCATCCTGACCTAGGTCTCTGATACACGCACACCTTCACGAACTGTGATGTGGGTCCTGCAGAGCTGGTGGGGTGCACCAGCACCTCTGCTCGGGAGCCCTCAGCTTACACAGCCTCGTGCAAGGAGACATGTTTAGACCCAGCTGATGTTTCTAGCTACCTAGAAGGCACAGGGCTTTAGGAACATATAGCAAAATCCAAGCTGGTATATCCAGTGGGACGTACTATTTAAAGTTTGCTTGCACTTTAACTGGGCCTTAAATGGGCTAGTTTCTGGCTCACAGTTGACTCAACATCTACCCACAGGCTCTGCTGATCCAATTTGCATCTACATGTGAAAAACCACATGCCAGTTGGCCCATCTGTGTTTCCTCTGAGCCAGACATTTGTCCCTTAGATGCCTGGCCTGAAGCTGAACTCAAGGGGAGCATTTGCACTGACTCCTGAGGTTTTTAGTTTCAGGCCTGATCAAGGACAGCAACAAAACACACCTATTCCTAAGCAGCCCCTCAAAATTGAGCATGCCTAACTGCGCATCATAAAGACTGGGAAAGAATCTCACAGTGAGATTTTACCATCTCATAACAGATGTCCAGCTGAACCAAAAAGGCCCCCCATTGAAACAAACCTGCTGTGCACCAGCACTGGCACTGCACAGAGACAGAAGAGGTGCTCCAGGGTCGTGTTTTCATTTGCTGACTGCAGTCAGGTATTGCGCACTCAAGGTTAACCACAGAATTATTTCCTGGAGTGATGTCGAGTATCCAGAAAGTTGGTAGTCTGAAGGATGGTGACTGAGGACAAGGTCAGCTAAAGACATGTCCCAGAACCATCCTGCATTCAAGTGATCCTGCCAAAATCACTCCACGGCAGCTCAGATAACAGCCGACCTCGCTTTCCTGTAGCAGAAAGTCCTTTGGTGCCAGTGAGACTGTGGGACAGATCTTTTGATTCAGATCCACTGGCTGCAGTTTGATCAGCCTGTTCTAGCACTCCAGAGCAAAATAACCTTCTGGATAGAGAAGATTGTTGGCTATTCCCTCTCTCTTCCCATTACTTTTGAGTCCTCAGTCTTCCTGCCCTTTCTTTTTTTCATGCCATTCTTCTGGGTATTCAGGATCATGTCAGAGATCATGAGTGTTCCCCAGTACAATCACTACAACTTCAGTTCAGGAAAAAGCTTCTAGAGGATTTGCAAAGAGAGATGATACTAGGAGGAAGGCCACAGCTGTTGCGATTGAACATAGCTGTGTCACTGCATTTTTGTACTCTCCTGATTGTTTTCACAGGGATCCACCGATGCTGACCTGGAGAAGAGGAAGAACTTGGTTAGGAGACCAGCAGGATTTGGAGATGATGTGACAGCAGCCTAGTTGGTAACATGCAGTGGATACCCTGTCATACAGTCAGGAAAACTGTCATGTACTGCAGACTGACAGAACAGCTTATTTTGTCTCTCTTCTGGCCACCTTTCTCCACGGTGATTACAAAATACAATCCCTGTTCTAACACTCATGGACTTGGAGACTTGGGTTCATCCCAACCAACTTCAGCTCCTTACTGTGGAAACGGTCACTCAGAGCTGTTGGCAGTGACAGTGGAGAGAAGAGAACACTCTCAGGGTTGGTCATCGGATCAGTTCTTAAGCCTACTCTGGTATGAGCTGCTATGGAGAGCAGTCAGCACTTTTAGCCCTATTTCAGGCTTTTGCTTCAGGAGAAGATGCTTCTTCGATGCTTCATCGAATAATTGCTTGCTTGTCTTGGTTGTCTAGAAAGAAACCAGCTCAAGGGTAGGAACCTGTATTTAGTCATCTTAGTCATCCCCTCTTAAGTACAGAGGCCCAGGAGTGTGCAGCTCTAGTTTATCCACGGGAAAACTACTGGACAATTTAAGGCTCTTTCCACATAGAAGCTTTTTCTCTCAAGGAATGAAAGATAAACTTGAGGGGATCTAGTTAGAGGGAACTGCCCAGGGGATCTTGTTTGGTCTTTCTTCTTGGGAATAATTTTTTAATCTTGTTTCCAGAAGTCTAGGGTGTTTGCCTCTGCTGGTGGTGGTAGACACAGCTCTGGAGAAGATCAGTGGGATTTTAGTCCATTGGTTAATCAATGATTTCATTCAACTCCAGAGTGATCAAGTCGGCTCTTCCACCCAGGACTTCAGCAGCTGTGTCAGTAAGATGAAAGTAACTCATTAAGACAGAAATTGTCTAGAACTTGGTCTCCTCTCCCAGTAGTACAAGGACAGCTATGAGGGTGTCCAAACAACCACTGATAAGTAAACCCCGTGTGGATAGAAAGTTCTCTGGAGAAGCCAGGAATATGAGAAAAAACTTGAAATGATGCTAGCACAGTCCTGTGATTAAAAAGCCAATCTGGCTTCTGCATCAGGCTTCTTGTGCAACCCATGGAGAAGTCAATTAATCTTTCTGTTTCTTAGTTCCCTCTTTGCAAAGTGGACGGAACTCTGTCTAGGCAACTACATGTTCTTCCGGACTCTCTTCTTACCTGAGTAAGTTCAGGGCTTAGCACCACAGAGCCTTGATCTGAGTTCATGTTTCTAAACAAAGTGGCATGCAAAAATCAAGAACTTGCATACCCAAGCAGCACAACAATTGAGAAATACCTCAATCTGAAGTTAATAGCAACCAACTCTTGCTTCAGATGTTAAAAAACAATTGCACACTGCTGTCGGACCTCGGTGCAAGACACAGGTAAAGCAGAGGAAAGGAAAATCTGTACTGTAAATCCTTAATGTTCACTTTTCAAATTTCTTTGTTCCTTCACCATTGGCTTGTAAACCATTAAGACATATAGTAAAAGATACATTTTTTTTCCTCTAGGCTTTTGGATGCTGCCATTGGAGTTGCAAGATGGGTTAGTAGTAATAAGAACAGTATATTTCTCTTGTCACTGTGGTGTTTTCTTTTCACACTGGATGTAATGGCAGTAAACTGAGTTTAAGAAGTCCATAACCATTAGCTGAATACTCACTGACGCTACAGAAGAAATCAATATTGCAACAGGAAGCTGGCTGTCCTGGTGCTGAAAGTGCACAGACTCCACTGGAACAACCATCAGAGAATTTGGCTCAAGAGAAGCAGTTGCACATGTAGATTTAGGACCAGATCTATACAAATGAGGCAATCCCTTTTTACTGCACTGTTGGGTTGGTTCAGCCATTGAAGTCAATACTTGTCATCCTAACCATGAAGACCCCTTTTTTTTACCATGTAAGCACTATGACAGATTCTGTATCAACTCAGTGCCTAGTCCACAACCTTCAAATCAAAGAAAGAACCAAAAGGGACAGAGGACTTCATCTGCTCAGTTCTTTGCCCTAAACTCAGCTTCATGCCTTATATTACGTCAGATGTTTTTCAAATCTGGTATTATGAGTTCTGACCAAGAGTTTACATCTACTCCCGGCAAGTCAGTTGTCATCCCGACAGCAGTAGGTGCCTGGATCAGCTCTTGTGAGTGAATTCCTTGGTGTTTGCAAACTGAGCCCTCAAGATGTGCAAAGATGCTACAAACAATGTGAAATCTCCGATGCTTGTTACTGTGGCATGACAGGCACATTCGGACAACGTGCAGCTGCATGATAGCTATGTGTCAGCTGCAGAGGAGACAAGAAATCTCATTGTGACAAAATAACTGTGCCTAAATGGATGTGTCTTCCTCCTCTGTTCACGTGTCCTCTGCTTTTCTTCCCTTTGCTAAACCAGCTTGTCATCTTTCTGAGATGAGGATTGCCTTTAGCAGAGGTCTGTGCAAACTCAGCCTATTTGTAGTCATATCCCTGGTTTGGACTGTTTGATGCTACTGTGACATAGATAATACATTCTTTACTGATTAACAGATAAGAAGTTCCCTAGTTTCAGTTCACTTGGACTATATTCTAATTCAGGAATTATCTCACAGGTGAGCTCCCCTTCCAATCACATATGGTCCCACCAGCAACTCCCACAGTTACTTACACATGAAAATAATATTAGGAAAACATTTACTGTAAGCTTTAGCTTAATTTAGTAGAATTTAGCAGCTGGAAATAACAAGGAGGAGCCAGCACCTTGCAAAGAGCCAGCACTGCACAGACCACCAGCAAGTGCTCCACAGACCTCAGTTTGGAAAGTGATGAGACAGATGGAAGTCATTATTTTGTTTTGAACAAAATACCATCTGGGGCCAACATTTGCTGTCTGTTACTTCTGAGTAAATCCAGAGAAACTCCATCGTGTTCCTTAATAATCAGTCCTGGGACCAATCTTATTAAATATTTTCCTTAATGAACTTGGCAGAAAAAAGTAGGCGCCTGGTCATGAGATCTGCTGATGACACAAACTTGAGTGACTGTATTGCTATTGCAGAGAAGGATCAGAATATGATATGGGAAGAGCCGGGTGACCTTGAAGGAAGGCTGGGTGAGAGAAATGGGTGAATTTTAACAGTGACAAAGAGTAAGAGACTGCATTCAGAGACCAAGGTGGAAGCTCCTTGGTTCGAGGTAACAGTAGAGGTGAAAGGACCTGGGTTAGTCTATCTGAGCACAGTGACCTTAAAAAGAACAACTGCAATCTCAGTGTATCTCAGGCAAGATGTTTCCAGTAGAGATCGAGAAGTGTTCATACCATTGCACAGAGAGCAGCTGAGACATCATCTCAACTGCTGTAAAGTGCTGGTCACCCAAATTCAAGCAAGAGGAGTTCAAAGCTGAAGAGGTGCAAAGGGACCAGAGAGTGCATCTCATGAACAGCAGCTAAACAGCTTGGCTTGTTCAGCTAAGGAAAACAAGTAGATTCATAAACTACACCTGTACTAGCAAATTAAATGTTCCTGGGGTGATTCTCTGACAGTGATGTCCACCAGGAAGGAATAAATAATGCCCAGGGTGGTTATACTCATTCTGCTGGCTGGGCAGCCCATGATCCATGCTGACTTCAGGAACATTCTGAGCATTGCTTGAGCGCATCCCAGTTGGCACAAGCTGAAACTTTGACATTGATGTTCCAGCAGCTGAATTGTCACAACTGAGTGTTGTGGCAGTGTGTACTTTGGGAGAGAAACATCAACAAAGGAGAAAAAAGATTCAAGCTAAAGGAAAAGCTGGCACAAAATGAAGCAGCTATTATACAGCTGAGGGAACTGGGGTTGTTTAGCCTGGAGAGAAGGAGGCTGAGGGGAGACCTGATCGCTCTCTACAACTGCCTGAAAGGAGGCTGTAGTGAGGTGGGGGTCGGTCTCTTCTCCCAAGGAACAAGAGAGGAAACAGCCTCAAGTTGTGCCAGGGGAGGTTTAGATTAGATATTAGGAAAATTTCTTCACTGAAAGTGTTGTCAAGCATTGGAACAGGCTGCCCAGGGAAGTGGTTGAGTCACCATCCCTGGAGGTATTGAAAAGACGTGTAGATGTAGCACTTAGGGACATGGTTTAGTGGTGGAATTGGCAGGGTTAGGTTTACGGTTGGACTTGATGATCTTAAGAGTCTTTTCCAACCTAAATGATTCTATGATTCTATGACCTTCTCAGCTGGGACGTGTGAGCCACCAGGTAATTGAATCTGCACTTCCTAGTGCAGGTTGTGGAGGGTGTGGGGTTGAATCGCAACGTGCACAGAGAGGAGAGCCAGACCACGATTTCCATGGGAGACTGCCTCCTAAATCATTAATAGTTGCATTGCAGCAGTGATTAAGGGTGCAAGGAAGAACTAGGAAGCCACTGTAGTAGGTACTGCATAGACACACACACAACTTCTCCCGCCTACGCAAATATTTATATATGGCTATAGGGGTAACAGACATAGCACACACACACAGATGTATGCGTATCCTTTGATCATCCTGCTTGCTTTTCTCAGAGCTATTCAGCCTCAGCTGCACTCGGTTTAGCTGCAGTCAAGCTCTGATGACAAACACATAAAATCCTTGCCTTACAAGACTGATGGAAGCAAGAACATTAATAAACGTGCTGATTTCCAAGCTGCACAGCACCATGGCCCTTTTTGTTTTCCAGTGCTGTTTCTTCCTCATTTCAGCTTTGCAACATCTTGCCTTTCAGACCTATCCCTTAGCTTGATGCAGCAGACTGACTTTTTTTCACAAGTGTTCCCAGTTTATAACTGGGGGACCAAAGAGAGAAAAGAGACGATGATGATTAGCACATGCACCATGTGCCCCAGCACAGGAATCAGCAGGGATGGTATGTTTAGTGGTGCAGCTTCTTAGTGCAACATGTGCTTCATCTGTCTCTTTCTGCACTACAGTTTCTTTCTTCTAATCACTCCTCTGTGCTTTGATGAGTTTGTAGGGTGGTTTGTTTTTTGGGGGTTTTTTTTTTTGCTTTCTTGCCAACATTGCTTGAGAGGTAGAGTTTTCAGCTCTACTGCTCCTGGGCAGTCCTGCCATATGTACTCCTCAATGTCACCATTTTCCTTTGAGGTAATACACTTATAAGGGCTGCCTGAAGACAAGCAGCTTCATTTCCAGCTCTGGAACTGATCCACAGCATGAATTCTGTGGGGCCAAGGGCACCAGAGCTAAAGTTAGCTCTTGGCTGTCCTACATGTCAGGTTTCTAGTTCCTCCAGGCTTCAAGAACTGTGTAAATGGGACTTTGGAAAAGCTGCTGGCCCTCATATCGAGGCTAGGTGGGATAAGTCTTGGGTTTGCAGATGCACAGAAGGGAGGTTGAAAAGCCCATGGCAGAAATATCTGTCTTGGGCAAGTCCTCCTGGACTCTCTGATTTCCTACAACGGAACGAGAATCTTCTAGCTTCTGGATTTGGGTTTTCTAGACAATCTGCTACCATGAGACTTCCCAAGCTGCTGTCCTCAACTTTGGGAAGCCAACAGGCCCTGAGGCTGTGAAAGCAACAGTCTCTGGCAATGGGGCAATTTGCCTGGCTGGATTGCTCCACGCCTCTGGGCTGTGAAAGCCACAAGAGCCCCTGGTAGCTGAAAGCATTTTCAAACCACCTGAGGACAGGACTGACGCAGTGTTTTGGGGGTATTTTGGGTATTCAAGGCTACATTGCATGACAAAGAGAAGGCTCAATGTGTTCAGACTTCCCACTAACATAAACTACTTCTCATGGTGTGCCAACACAGCCTATCTGGAAACAAGCTTTGTGCCTCTCATTTCCTGGGTCACCCTTCTTTTTATTTCATGCTCACCACATGGAAACCCGAATGAGAATCTGTGATTATCATTTACCGGAGTTTGGACAACACAGAAAGGCTTGATGCTTCCACTCCACCTTGAGAAAACAGCCTTCGTATTTGGCTACCCCAGCAGTGGAACAAGACCAGTGCCAAGTGAATACATCATTGCCACAATATACAGCTGCTGACAAGCCCATAAGGCTGAGCTGAAGATTTCAAAGCCCTGGGCCTGGACCGAGACACTGTGCTGAGGTTGTACAGTTCTGGCTAGACGGCTGGGGATGCAGTAAATGGGTATCATGACATAAGCCATCATCTGGTGCTCTCCAAAAGGTCGCTGAGATACAGGTTTACCTCCTCCATCCCTAGGGATGTTATTTCTGCTCTGTATTTTAGATGGTGAGTCCCTATTTCAGGAGCCTGTTAGAAGCAGGCAAGCTGTTCTGCATTCCTGCAGTCCCAGTGGTCAGACTAACAACGATGACCATGCTGGAGCAAGACTAAGTCATCTGGATAGTGTGCAGAAAGCTTATTTACACTTAATTAGCACACTGTCTGCAGCTCTTTCTGCATTCTCCAATCTCCAGTTCAAAAACAAATAAACAAAACCACACCTCTGCACCATTAGAGTCTGGGCTAAAGCATTGGCAATATCAGTAGTAGCATCTCAGGACCTGACTGGAAAAGCTTTTCTTCTCCTGTGGGATTCACCCCTCTGTTGTATGTTGCCCAACATATAACCCAGCAGTCCTTCAGGAGCAGGTTCAGGCTTTCTGGTGCAAGGGCCTGTATCCAACACAAATATACCGAGTGCAAGAGGCAAGCGGATGAGTGCTAGAGGGCTATGGTCTTCCCACATGTTCACTTGGGCAGTTCAGACACATTTCCAAAAACCACAGTCCCCAGGGACATTCTTCTCTCTGCAAGGGAATGTGCTTGTTAAGCCAGGGAGAGAAAAAGCCATGTCAGAAATTAAACAGGTTTCCCATGAACTTTGAGCTAAGAGCATGCACACATATCCATGCTGGATCCATCAGCACATGCAAGGATTTGGGAGAGTGGTGGTGTGCACCGGCGAAGGGAAGAAGATAGGGAAGCATGGAGTGCAGGCCCTGAATTTGGAAGGCAGCAATAGTGATAAGGAGGGGACAGAAAAGAATTGTAGATAAAGGATCAGAAGGGTCATTGAAAAGACCTTTTAGGAGGGAAAATTTAAAAATAATTTAAAAAAAAAAAGATAAAATGAGGGAACCTGCTTCTAAATGTTGACTGGGGAGTTTAACCCAAAAGGCTGGCTGTGGGATAGATTACTTCCTAGCAGCATCCCATTTCCACAGCCCACATACTGCAGGATTTATGGCTCCGCACTGAACAATCCAATAGCTACAGCTGTTTGGCTCCATGAAATAAGCTAGGGACAGTTTTCCAACCGTGAGCATGATTGGCACAACATTTTTTTTGTCCGTACAGCTGAACTTTCTTACCTTTCTTACCTTCTTTCTCAGGTATCTTGGTGCTGTGTCCCAACTTGCTAAGCCAGTCTCCTGAGTCTGAAACTTCTTATTGGCTTGAGGGTCATGGCCAGGCTCTCTCCAGTCTTCTTACAAATCCACTGATTAACTAGACTGCCCTAGAGCTTGAAAACCCCCTTCTCCCACATGGACATGGCCCTTCTGGACTGCAGCTGAACTCTTCAGGGATGCATGATAGATACAGCACAAAAGATACCTGCCAAGACAGCTTTTGTAAAGGGTTCCTGAAAACACCATTACACTGGTTGCCTCCCCATTGACCTACACCACTTCACTCACCACCACAGGACAAACAAACAGCAGCCAGGAAGACAGAGTCACTCACCAGCCTTTGCACTGTGCATTGAACATCTGGTTGTTGATAGGGGAGTGAATAAGCTAGAGGGCTGATGTGAACCAGATTTTTTGCACTCCTTCCAAAAATTCCTCTGCAAGCTTCCAGTGTCGACTTTTGGCTTATCTTTCACATAGCGTCTCTGGGCATTTTCTGGGAAACCAGGAGAAGTACGGATTAGCACCAGCTGAGAAGAAGGATTTGTCATGCTCATCATGCTATGCTTTCATCTGAGCAGACAGGTTTGGGCTTGATTAAGGACACACTCCTCCGTGTCATCGGAGCAAGGAGAGGCACTTTCCCAAGCTCGAAAGCAAGTGGAGGGCAAGAAGGGGCAGGAAGAATGGGAATGTGAAAAGGACCCTGCTTCCTACAGGTGATGGGGAAGGAACTCGGAGTGGGAGGGGGAGAGAAGAAGCTGGAGGCTAGCTCAAGAGCCACGTACGAAGCCCCAGCACATTCCTGCTGTTGTGGCCGAGGGCTGGGATTCAGCATTTGCATTCACCCTGTCCATGGTTTCACTAGACCCTGAGGATCACTGCGGAGCAAAGTCTGGCCAGTAGGTTGCTATTGAATGCTGATCCCTCTTTGAAGGAGAGGCAGGTTTTCTTCTAAGCCCTCTACCTCAAAAACAAGTGAATAAAAAGTCCTGGCCCAGCAGAAGGGAATGCCGTGTCGGCTGCCCAGTCTCCATCGCATTCCTGAAGAAGATGGGCCATAAATTTTGCACAAGCCCCAATGCAAAACAACCCCCTTTTCCCCTCCATGATGTTTTTTGACACATTCAAATGATAAATTTGCAAAAGGACGCAGTGTTTTGTTAAAAACGCTTCAAAATTTACTTAAGCCTTGGCTGGGTGATGTTCAACATTCACAAATACCTCTAACTAGGAAAGATGGGGTGTCTTTTTCTTTAGCCAGCCATCCTCGGCATGACTTATGAATCTCAGGACCTCTAGAATGACCACTGAGCAAATGGGCTTTCAAAAATGAGTTCCCATCCTCCTCTTAACTGAGGAATAAAGAGAATCAATTCCAGGAAAAAAATCCATCGAGCTGCTGCGTTTATCAACACCACTCTCTGTGTCATCTGCAGAGGGCAAGAGGCAGAGCCCATCTATAGCATCAAGGCCATCACAGTCTCATCCCTGCTGCCCAATGCTGACCCTCTTCTTTCCACTGCTCTGCCTTCCACACAGCTGTAATCTGTTCTCTGGATATTAATGGTTGCTTACAATGACTTCTCAAGATGAAAGCTTGGCCCAGAATCTCTACTATGTCCTACTCCAGCCCAAATAAATGAATAAAGGCTTTTTTTATAGCAGAGAGAACAGTATTTTTGTTTTAGCATTGCATAGTCAAGATGCTGAGTATACATGGCAAGAAATCATGAGGTTCCTTTGCAGCAAGGATGGTTCAGGTGACACTAAGAAAAACTGGCTAGCAGAGAGCAGGACTTTGGACCAGCTGTCTGAGGTCTCTGTAGTCTCTAACACTGCAGGTTGTTAAGTACCGTCACTTTAAATAGACATTTAAGGTAAGTCTCTGCTGGGAATGTCACACTTATAGCTGATCCTTTCTTGGTCCAGAAGGACAAGCCAAGTAATGCTTCGAGATGCCTTTCAGTTTTATTTTTCTATAGTTTCACAAATTGCCTCTGGGGCTAGCACGTAGCCTTGACGCCTCCCCTACAAGAGTGCATGAACGTATGCTGCTTTTTTCGGAAGCCTAGCTGAACTTGAGAGAGTGGAAACCATCTATCTTGTCTTCCGAAGACCACCTCTAGGCCACCATCAAGACCAGATGTACCATCTGTACAGATGGTCCTCATGCAAGAGCAACCCTTGTGCACGTGGAGGCCCCAGTGACCAGCTCAAGGGCCGTGCTGCTCACGAGCTTGGTGTGGCAGTAGTTGCACTGCACGACCAGAACAGCCATTTTCCCCCTTCCAATGCTGGGGAAATGGTAAGGGTCTACGACTTCAGATCCCAGCACAGGGAAAGAATCGAGGCCCTACCAGTATGTCTCACAGAGTCCCTTTGAAATTGCTAAGAGAGGAGCCAGGAGGAAAGGAAAATCATTATGCTATAATTCAATGCATGAAAGAAGACTACGGAGGCTGAGGGACCTTTTGAGTCATCTGATCAAATTGTTGCTGTCACAGGTACTCTGCCATACATTCCCATTCACACCTTTAATGCTACTAAAAGGCTTTTCCAGAACTGCATTCCACTGATGCTTCAAAGCCATCTGCTAATTTTTCCACTTCAAAAGTAGCCATGGCCCAATTTACATCCATTTATATTTGTGCCAACAGAGACCTGAAACTTAAATACCTCCTCTCCCTCCTGCATCTTTATCATGCTCAGCATAGAAAGCTCACCTCTCCCACCCACCTCGTTTTATGACTTTAATCTCCATACTATTTGGGAAACTCAGGTTTGGTGCCTAAAACAAAACAAAACAAAAAAAACCCAAACAAAAACAAACAAACAAAAAAAGGTATGACTATGGGTCATTATTGACAAAAACTGGCAGTAGCTCTTAACATAATGTCATATAAAACTAGCTCATTTTCTTATTAATATAATTATAAAAGTTCCATTTCCTTCCTTCCTGTTCACATCCCCTCTATAAGCTGAAAGCAAAGATTTCTGTAATTATTATTGCCAAGCCCAAACATCTCAAAAGAAGTCAAATCTGGCATGCAAAGAGTCTTCATTTACCATGTCTTTCAATGGCTTATTAAACATTTCTCATACAAACACTCACACACACCCAGACAGATGCTTGCACAGGAATGCCTCTTTTTAACATCACTTTATGAGTGTCTCCCAGTGCCAAAGAATGAGTAAAGGAAGCTGGAAAATTCTTTTGGATCATGAGGTTGAGGAGACACAATCCAAGAAATGTAGATGCTGAAAGACAGAAAGATCTATCAAGTCCAACGAAGGTGGCTCCTGGACATGTCATCTAATAACTTAAATTCATACTGCATTATATATCCTGAAGTGCTTTAAGCCTCAGGCTGTGGTTGCTGATTTTCTTTTGTAATTCAGCTGGGGAAGAGGGCAGTAGCCAAGCCATGTCTGTAACACAGCAGTTTTCAGGAAGGAATGCAAGTACTGAACAAATTTTAGTAAAAAAGCAACCCAGCCTTGAGGTGGTAAATTGGGTGGGATTCATCTCGCCTGTGTTTGGATGTCTGCAGTGTAGATGTCTCCATCCCAGCTGGATGCCCTGTGCTCTCATTTTAGAGAGAATGAGAGAAACGGCCACGTGTAGCCAGAGAACATTTAATCTCTTTTAAATATCTACTTCAGATAAGATGAATCATATCCTCCAAGTGCCTGCTTCCCTCCATTGACTGCAAAGAGTCCAAATAAATACTTGCAATGTAAACATATAGGGAGGGATTTATATCATGTATTTTATGTTTACAAAGTGCATGCCTTCCTCTGAGACAGAAATCTAGGTTTCCACGTAAGTCAATGGTGCAAAATCTGGTCAGTATAGACAATGGAGTTTTAGGGGGCTACCTAGCCAAGCACATACAGATTTTTATACATATTATTTATTATTTACTTAATTTATTACCGCTCTTTATTCTCAGTACTGACTAGATCTTCATTTACAGTCATAAAAGCCTGAATGCCCAACCGAGTGATGAATATCTACACTGAAAACATTTTCAGTTATTTGAGACTAAACCCGTTGCTAAAATTAGTTGAGATGGATCCCCACAACGAAATGGCATTTTTCCCTTAGGGCACACCAACATTTACTACGTCCCATACCATGTTTTAATGATCAAGCTTGGTCCACACACTGATTTTACCCCCTAACTCAGAAGAGGTAAAACTGGCATCTCCAAGAATACAAACCCCTGGAGCATCATGCTGGGTTGCCTTTGCTGTACTGCAGCTGATGAGAAATAGTTCCAAGTTCTTACAGAGTTCCAAATTTCCTTGGAGATTTGATGTACTAAGACTGATGTCAGAAAATCTGGCCCCAGCAGAGTAAGGGATGTTTAGAAAGTTCACAGGTTTTAGCAACAGGCCTGATGGCCAGACAATGGCTTCAAATGATGGCAAAGCATCTTTAAAATATTAATTAGCGCAGTCTCAGCTGAGACATAGTAACCGCGCCTGTCTGGGGAGTGAATTATGAAGTGAAAAGCTTCGTTTCAGACTGCTGTGGCTCAAGCCACTTCTACTTCGCATTGGGAAGGGCGGGCAGCACACAAAGCTGTGGTTGGATCTCACGAATAGAGGCTTTTGGCCATCTAGAGCTTGTCTCAGGCAAGGCTTTACAGTAGCATCAGTCCTGCTTCTGACTCCGTCACCTCCACGGTCACTGGCTGGGCAGACACATGCTCCTGAGTCACTTGAAACAACTGTGGTCAGACAGCTGGATCCAGCTGAACGCGTCTTTTCCACTTCTAGACAGCCCCATCTGAAAGTCCATTTGATGAGGAGCACGGCATGGAGCATGCATGTCTCCGAGGCACAAATGCCAGAAGTTTGAACATCAGGTTGGAGGTATTTCAGGACAAAGTCATAGGCCACAGGACATTCCTTCTTAAGCCATGGCTGTATTATTTCATATTCATACCTTTCTTACAGAAAGCCAGAGAAAAGGTTGTGCAAATCTGAAACCTCAGGCACAATTCATGGGGCTGATGGATTAGGCCTGACAACCTAGCAGGTTTGATTGGGTCATGGAAATATCCGCTGAAAGCCACATGAGCACATCTGATTTGGCAATAATAATTTAAAAAAAAAAAAAAAGAAAGAAAGAAACCCAAACATTTGCTGCATATAAACAGAGAAAGGTGCTTTGTTTTATACCCTGAGTGGGGTGTTGCAGTTTATAGCAGATAGACAGAAAACATATGTGAATCATCATGTAGATTATATTTATATTGCCTAATGCTCAGGTTTGTTTGGTTGGCATTAACAACAACTCGTGGCTTCCTTTCCTATAATGCTGGTTTACTTTTAATAAAATCTTGCATTCACATCATCTCAGCCAAGCATTCTCCTGGGGCGGAGACAAGGGCAAAGAAGGAAACCTCTGTGAAATTCATTTCAAATGTTCTCCCTCCCTTCTACAGGGTTTGGAATTTTTTTCTCCCCTGTTAAAAATAAATAAATAAGTAAAGGCAAGATGCCCACTGATTGCTTTTGACAAAAAAAAAAAAAGGCAGGCAAGAGGCTGAGCAATGCTTGCCTGGTTTTTCCAGAGCTGTCACCCTGAGATGTGCTTGGCATGCTGTAGTACTCACACTGAGAGCTGGCAATGAGTGCCAGCATGTAAATTTTGGATCCAAAGATGTTTTAAGATCACTAGAAAGAGTAACTTTGTCCCTCTCTGGTGATAACATTTGGAGCAGTGGGTGGGACAACGCTGGGAAAGAATGGGAAAAAGGACATGGAAGAGAGAGAGCTTTGGGGACTTTGAGGGGACCCAAGTTTGTTTGTAGGCATTTGGGGAACATCACATGAGGATGGTTCTTCTCACTCGCCAGTCAAAGGTAAACCTTAGGTGACAGCAGAAGTTCCTCAGCTGCAAGTATAAGGCTAGCGAAGTGGCTACATGTGTTTCTTGCTAGAAGTAAGAAGCCAGGTGTAGGAAAGGGCAGCGTTCTCCTGTATCACAGATGTCACACGTGCTGCAAGAATAAACTCAAAGGCATCAACCACAGAAGAGCGTAGTGGAGCAGAGATGGCTGAACATCGGGACACAAAACAGTCATCGCTCACGGGCTTACCACAGTCTGGTAATACTGGATGTGATGCGGATCTTCCCTTCATGGTCCCAGCGTTGGGTTTGGCTGGGGAAAGCAAAAACGTGTAGGGAACTGTACTGTTACAAGGTTTTCACAAAAAGGCTGCTAAAACCAGCGTGTTGAGGCTCTGATTATACAGAGGTGAGCAGCTAGGTTCTAGCACCATGGTTAGACTTCATGGTACACCATGCAGCATTTTTGGAGGGCCATTTTGAGCCCATTCGCAAAGCCAGACTCATCATGCCTACAAAATTCAGCTCTTGGCTCTGAATAACTCCTGAACAACTCAAAACATGCTGGACTTCCAGCCTGGGAAGCTGAAGTGCCCATGGAGTGAAAGGAAAACCCGTGGCAACCTTTCCAAGTGTCTTAGCGCTGTCCTGAAAGGCCAAATCTTGAAAATCTTCCACCTCCAGATATTTTCATGGTGTCACAAAAGACAGGGATAGAGGAAACATCAAGTTTTGTCCAGTCCATCCCACTATACTGAGACAAGATCAGCTCTCCCTCATGACAGACTGCTGGTTAGCCAATACCCATTACCTGGGAATTGCAACCTTCCTCTGAGGGTAATAAAGAATGATCATCCACAGGTGATGGGTGGAGATAGAGGTGTAGAAAAAATTAAGAGACTTTTTCCAGAGATATTCACAGCCAAGGGTGGGGATGCCAGGTCCTGGCATTCAGTGTCTCCTTACATCTGTTCCTCTCTCAAGTCTGGCATCAGCACGTTTTTCCTATTTTGCTACCAAGGATTTCATTTGTGCCGATGGGAATAGTGAAATGGGTTTGTCTCCTATAGCAAGACCTGGTCCATCACCCTCTTTCTCAGAGCCATGGGAAGCAAAAGCAACTACCTTTCATCTCCCAAGCCCAATCAATCCCCATTGCTTCTCCATTACACAGATGTCAAACCAGCTGTGGCAGGAGCAGAAAATGGGCTTTGCATTATGTCCAGCTGTTAGGCAAATCATGGAGTAGAAAGACCGCATTTGGGATCTTTTTCCTTTTCAGTGCCGTCAGTCAGATGGAACAGCAGGTCCCTAAAATAGTTATGAATAACCATTAGTAGGAGAAGACTTTGAAAATGTTCCTTGTTTATACATTCGCTGGAGGGTCTAAATCCTGGTAGAGCTTAGAAAAATCCACCGTTTTCACTAAGCTTTCAACTCTGCTTGGGCAAGTGCTCTGCAGCACAGGATAATAAATAAATGTCATGCCACATGTACACACATTTTCTTCCAAGGCTGTTTTCAATTTCTCCTTTCAGGCATGTTTTGCCCTGATGGTTCTCTTTGCTGGCTGTATAAGAACCAGCTTCAGCACGTCTCTGAAAGCTTTCCAAACAGAAAGCTCATTCATGTCCTCAACTCTGAGATGAGTAACAGTCTGCAGCCATGTACCTTAGGAGCCATAAAGCAGAGTGGACTGGATTGGAAAAGCTCCTGTCCCCCTTCCCACTGTGTTTTTTTTTTTTATGGAAATAATATTCTGGAGGAACACAGGGTTGGAAAGCAATGCCAGCAGAAGGGCCCTGGAGAGTCAAGTCCTCACATCTCCAAATTTAGCAGCCTCGGCCTGATCTTGTTGTTATTTTTGCTACAGAGACACTTCACTGCCCATATCACGAGCTGAGTCCACAGTGTATTCGGGACTGCTACATGGATTTCACCCGGAGAGCTGGGCTCTCTCAAAAAGAGGGTAGTATGGTGACTTAGGAAGTGCTGGAGATGCTCAGCTCGCCCACCTTGTCCTCATCACTAGGACAGCTCTTGGAAACATTGCACGACCTTCCCACGTAGGCTGCTGCTGGCAGATGGGTCTTTCAGCTGGTGTTGGCCTTTGGTCCACGGCAGCAAGCAGCTTAACAAAGACCTCAGGTCCGCGTGGTGCCCATGCCCTCGGCACCTGCTGAAGCAGAAACTGGGGCTACTCAACACCTCGCAGCAGGTTAGTCCTAAAACCAGCAATTCGAAGCCCTTGAAAACACTTTCCTGCCATGGTCCATGTCAGACAAGTGGCACTCGGAGAAGACACAAGGCAAAACACTCAGGGACATTGAGCATATCCTCGATGCTGATGACTTTTGGACAATTTTTTCCCGCAGTGCAAGCAGAGACAGCCTTGCTGCTGCCTTGCAGGTAGCTCATGCTGCCAAGCATGGTGGCCAGCCCAAAGTGGCAGGCTTGATATTTCCTATGCGTATTAGGGGAGTGATCAGGGGGAAGCTTATTTGTCATAATTTGTTTTTGTCTTCTAAACTTGGCTGGGCTTTCCCTTAGAACAATAAACTGTTGTCCCCTTCCCCTTTTTTTTTTTTGAAATGATATCATAGCAATAAAGCACTCAGGAGTGAATTTTATCAGACCATTAATACACAGCATGGGTGGGTGAAGGCAGAGGCCACACTGCAGCACCACCCCCCCAGGCATGTATTAATGGGGCCCATAAAACACACCCCGTTGCGTCTTCTGGCTTAATTGTCAAATGGTTTCCAGATTTAAAGCCCCTAAAGAGAATCTTTTAGAGGATCTACGTTCATTAGGTAACATCAAAAGCAACAGTAAACATAGGAAATGGGAGCTGCCATTTCAAACTCACCGAGACATATATCAGTGAGGGGTTTGCTAATGTTTTCTTTCATATTGGTCCAACCCAATTAAAAAAAAAAAAAAAAAGAAAAAGGAAAAAAAAATCACCTAGAGGACAGAAGCTAAATACACCAAAAATTTGATTTCTTCCCCCAACTGGAGATCTGCTTATGCTCTGATGGCCCTGCCTATCTCTTCCCCACTTGTTGAACTACGTGTGAGAAAGCAGAAAGGAAATTAGACCGTGGGGATTAAAAAGCACTGGCCACAATTTGTAAGAATGCAGAGCAATTTTGGGTACCTCAGAGTTTTGGGGTGCCTATCCTGAGGTAACTTGAACATATTTTAAACCCCACATTATTAACTCCATCCCTTTGCCACGTCTCAGGTGGGGCACTCGAAGATCCTACAAATGCTGACTCTGTTTCACCTTGTTTCAGTCTCTTTTTTTTAATGCAAGCCATAGCAGGGTGGTTCAGTAACGCTCCTCAGATGTCTCTTTTTTTCATCATTGCCTACTTCAGAGCTTCTTGTAGCTATTTTCATGGCATCTGGTACTGATCACAGGCAGAGACACAACAAACTTGCTGTAGCACAGCTCTGGTGTGGGGTGGTCTGGAATTAGAGACCTCCTGCTCACAGTGTCCTTTGGTACCAGTCCTGTTCCTGAAAACACACTGGCTATCCACTGATTCCTAGCTTAGAAAGTTGCACCAGGAAGGGAAGGAAGGAAAAAAGAAAGGACAGTTTTTTGCTTCATCAATGGGATTGGGATAGCTGGGAGCCACCCCTATTTGATTGTGTACATGACCTTCAGGAGAACCATGAATCCCCCCATCTGTGGGACCCACCGCCTGTAAAATGACTGATAACTACCTTTTTTCCACATTTCTTCTTCATTCTTCTTTTCCCTTCAGATTTTGGACACCAGGCACCCCTCCATAAGCAATATAAGCATTTTCAGGGATTCCTCAGTCTGGGGAAATAGACACCAGGGGAAAAATAATCTAGGCATGAATAGTATATACAGTCTCTCTACATTCATAGCTGAGCCGTGGAGGTCCATGGTCACAAATAGGTACTTTAGGACTATCTATGTCATTTTCAAGTAGATGACTAAAATAGTCTACCATCAGTTTGCTAGTAGAAGTGTATGAAAACAGCCAGATAGAATCACCTCTTTGTCTCCGTGGACAATGAAGGGAGTTCATTGTGAGTAGTTCAGACCGCAGACTATCCTCTACACGTTGAAACTTAGATGTCGTTAATGTTACCCTTATTCCCTGCTCAAGCTCTTCCTGAGATCCACTGCAACTCCAAAAGAAGGCAAGGTAACAAGAAAACTTGTTGTGCAAAAGAGCCCCATTTGTAAAATAAGGCTGATAAGACTTTCTTTCTCCCATCCCCTGCCTGTCAGTCTATCAGTGCTAAAGATTCTCCTTTTTTTCAGGGTATAGCTCCTTGTATACCATGGCCTCAACCCTCATTCAGGTTACCAGCTTCTCTTCTAAGACCGTTCCTTTGCAAAAGCAATGATGGTAGAAGATACGCCTTATAATTCATATCAACACCATGGCCTGCTTTCATCCAGGTTCAAATCGCAAAGGTGATCTGAGCTAACAGTGACTGAAAACAGAGTGTAGTGTCTTTAAACTCAAATTACTTTTCAGTGAGAAGCATTTGGGTACATCCGTAACTCTTCCTACTAAGGAGGATGTGGTCTCATAAAGCCAGAGAGAACTGGAAGAGTTTGGGCCGTAATCTTGTCTTCATAAAGGGATGCTGATAGCACAGCACTATGCAACTGGCTTTACCGAAACATCATGCCAGCAATGCCAAAGTATCAAGATGCTTCTTTTGGAGAATGTTGCCACGAGCATGGTAGTGATGAAGAAACTTCTGCAGGTTTTTGCTGAATACCTTTGCTGCCCACCTGTGCTGTAAGGCACTCATCTCTTCAGTCCTGAGAGAGTGGTATATTTCTTGAGCATGAAATATTGGTGCAGATTAGCAGGAAATCCAAGTCATAGAATCATAAAAAAAGAGGGCTGGAAGAATGAGGAGAGGTCATCAAGGCCTTTTCTTTGCCTCGAGGCAGGATCAGTTGTTCCTAAGCCATTCCTGACAGATGTTTGTCTAATCTGTTTTTAAAGACCTCAATTGTTTCAAGAATCACAGCCTCCCCAGGCAATCTACACGAGTACTTAACGGGCTTTACTGTTAGCAACTTGCCTCTAAAGTTTAACAGAGCTCTCCCAGGGCTCCATTTAAGACCATGACTTCATGCCTTGTTCCCTGAGGATACAGAGAAGAGCTTATTCGCTTCCTCTTTACAGCCCTTTTTATATAGTCAAAGACTGCTGAGGGGAACCCTGGATAATCCCCTCTTACCCCATATTTGATGTCCACACTGTTGACCAACCTCAGCTGCGCGAGGAGCTCCCATTCCTGTGGGGTTTATGCTCACTTATGGGATGGTTAAGTTCAGTTCTTCTGCTGTCTCACTCCTGGCCAGTGACAGTGGCACAAAAGTGGTTAGGTCTCTGCTCAGCAGCATGAGGGTGGCAGAGAAGTTTTGCTGCCTAAGGGCTTGGGACAACGGGGCACTGTGAAAGGCTTGTGCAAATATACATATGCAGGGGGTCCCCTTGGGGTGGTGATGTTTGCTCTCAGCTCTACGGCAGCCTACAACAGTGCTAACATCACCTATACACTCCCCAGAGACCATTTGGCCCCAGTGGGTTCCGTGATTCCTGATCCTTGAACCTATTCTCACTTCTGAACTGATGCCCCATGAAGACTGTCTTTGCCAGCTGAATCCACCACATGAAGTGAAGAGCAGGTTTTCACATGGCCTATGTGCTTCCTGCCCAACATTGCTGCCCATCAGCCCGTATGGTTGCTCTGGATCTAAGCAACACCAACGGGAGACCTGAGTGGCCCGATGGATTTAGCTTCACCCGTGTGAGGTATGTGTAGCTTGCAAAAATATGAGTTGTTTTCCAGGTAGGCTACCAAACCGGCTCAAAGTCTCTGCCACTAGAGAGCTCGGGTGTCAGGCTGAGGTGGTCTAAAGACCTGAAGGTTTGCAGAATGGCTGATGGGCACATCCAGCACGAGAGGATGCTCTTACAGTGCCCTCTTTATCTTTCTACCTTCAACATTCAGCCTGGAGTGGCCATAATTGGCCCCCCACAAGGCAGCACCCTATATCTATCATTTCATCCCTTGTCCTGACTCTCTGAGCGCTTACAAATTCCCTAGACAAAATTCCAGCTCGTTTGCCTGTAGCCACGTCTCCTTTTATGATTGAAGACCTAGGTAGCAAAACCTTGAGGAATCCCATTACATTTCATACTGGAAAAAGCAACCAAGCTTTGCGAGCAGGTCCTGAAGACAGATAATAATATATGAGATGGGTTGAGGCCAACAGCTGCTCCCATTCCTCCTCTCTGGAAGGGTAGTCAGAAGGAGACATTTCTGACAAGTTATAAATGACTTGCTGTAGCTGTCGTCTTTGAGAGCAGCCACAGAGTATTATCTCACAGTGAATATAACCCCATTTCTCCCCCACTCCTCTCCTATCAAGAGTTTGGTAGCCTTCGGGATCAGCCCACATGACTGGGCAGGAGGCTTCCCTCCAGCTCCCAGACTGCTTCTTCACTTCAAAGGCCAGCAGGGAGTAGGAAGCACAGCAGAAGCCACATTCCTGCAATTTATTTGCCTTGCAGCCCAGTTGCCACACTCCGTTTTCCCTGTCAGAGGTACTAGCAGAACCCCTCCAAGACCTCATCTTGCACTTGGGCATGTAAAGTGTCTCCGGAGCAGAAAACAAGAGCATATTGTAGCCAGGAAAGGTCACCATCATCTCCTAGATGATGTAGGCTTTAGCCTGCATCTCTCTTTAGCAGGAGTTAAGTCTGTCCCATCCACCCTTGGTTATGTCCACGCTGCAACTCATCGCTGTGCCTGGGACAATCTGAGAACAAAAGCTTGTGTTCCTGCAAAATGCTAGGAATGGGAAATTCACGAGGTCCTGATATGAGAAAATAAACCGTGAGATGCAAATGCAAACCTGGGACAAAAAAAGACACCACTCAGATAATCCACAGCTTCTGAGACTCCTCTAGTAAAATTCAGTTTGATTGCAACTCAACACGCGGAGATGAAACCACCTTGCTTTGTTAGCAGCAGTTCAGGAAGGCTCACTCTGAATAATTTGCAATGAAGGTACCAAAGATTTCTGCTTCTCATGCAAGGACACAGGCTGTGCGTGCACTTGTCTGTAAGGCATCTGCATTTCTTCTTGAGCTCATAGCTGAGAGGGGTAGTGTTTTCTGATTACCTGCTCTCATGGTCCAGCTGGTGCAACCAGGATTCATTTAACAGGTCCAGCATTAATTTGTCAGGAAGAATGGAGGTGCCATGGGTGATTTTCTCAAAACAAACTGAAATGAGAAGGGAAGTGAAGTGATTGCACCATTCCATCACAACCACTTTCCCACTGCCATTGGCTTTCTCATGCTTCCTTCTGGTTTGTAGTGGATAAAGGTTTTTTCCTGCTTTTACTGAAACCTAGGGCATTCCCATGGTGCCCACTCCGTGGAGTTGGGTTGATAAATATTTCCAGTGATGTTTTGTGCTGAGTTGACACACCAGCCTGTGCACCAAGACATGGCACATGTGGTGCCTTGTGCTATAAGCAGCAGGAGCTCTACCCAGCCAAGACAGTGGTCACCATGCTAGTGAGTGTTTTCCAAGCGTCCAGCTACTCTGGACCTTAAAGAGGACATAATTCATTAAGGGTCTTCTGGAGTCAACAGTGATTTCTGTATGAGTTCATGAAGAGCGTTGGAGAACGTTCATGGGCATGGGAACACGTTCGCCTGTGGGTTGGGATCTAACAGAGGCCAAGAACCGTTCCCAATGAGCAGTTCAGATGAAGCTAGCTACTAGGATTTAAGAGCATGGATGCAAGCTCTTCCATGCCAAGTGGCCTCAGAGTCTTGGGCACATTTAATTTATTTGCACAGACACAAATATTGAGTCAAGCCCTTGCTATTTCAGGCACCATGTCATACAATCTCTCAGAAATACATTGAGCTCAAGAGCCCGAGGTTTCCACGAAAAGAGTGGTCAACTGGTAGGGACCTCTGTAAAATTCTTAGCAGTCCTTTGAGTCTTTTTGCTAGAAAGAAATTAGTGTTAAGTTATTTGAAGAAGCAAAACCATAAGGAAGAATTATAGAAGGAAGAGATCACAAAAACCTTAGATGCAGATCTTAATTCTGACTCTTACATTTAGCTTAATATCAACATACAAGTTTAGGCTATTTAGCTTTGCTTTGAGCACATTATAGTAAAACTGGTGTCTGCCTTCTTATTTGTGTGAATGCAGCTGTCTAGCAGCCTTTAGGTGATTAAAAATACCCCCAAAAAACCTGAAACGTTGCTCTTCTGACACTGACCTTCTCTTCATTTTGAGCTGGGGTTGGCCATTTCCCTCTGTGAGAGCACAAACCACATCAAGAGCTGGGATTTTCAGACTTATCCCTACCTTTTCAAAGGACTTTTCTTCAAATGCCATGAAACAGTGATCATGGTGTAAAAGTCCCAGTCAGGACTGAAGGTCCCACCATGCTTGACAAGGCACAGGCACGTGATAAAGTGACAGCCCTTACCCTGAAGAGGTATTACAAAGTGGCGTTGAAGTTAGTGAAGGATACATGGAAGAGAATAACTGCCCAACACCAGTATTAGTTGTGTTATCTGTGAGTTCAGGGCAACTCTTCTGAAGACGTCTGCCGTGGGAGGTGGTGGGTGAGTGGGTATTCACGTGTGGATGTGCATGCCAATTGTGTTATAGCCATGTGCTCCAAGGTGGGATTCACGTCTCCAAAGTGCATGTGGACACTTGACCCTCACCAGGGTTTGGCTGCATCTTCTGCTCTCACTCAGCCTCTTTCTCTCCACTCATCGGCCCACCAAAATCTGGGTGCTCAACGGTTGCCAAACACGTGATAGAAACATCTGCCTGCCAGAAAGATGCCTGCATGGGGTCTGCTGCTGCTTCTTCTCCGTGGGAGCTGACAGCCTCCAGGGCTCCTTTCTGCCCTTCCACTCCTCACTCCTTCCTCTGCAGCCCTGAGCTCTGCACTGCCCTCCACGGCCATAGCATTTTTCCACCGCTTTCAGACTCCTGCATGATCTCAGACACAGCCCTCTTCTCCATATCCCCCAAAGAGCATTTCTTTAGCTCCTCTGCTTCCCATCTCCCTTGCTCAATTTCATGGCTCAACAGCAAAAGCTTCCACGCACCACAGCGAGAGAACGTGTCGAGCTGCAATAACACAAGGGATTATGGAAACCCATTAATACAAAGAAATAATTTCAGGACAATGAGTACCAGAGGCGGACACTGGGATGATGGCACTGGATACCTAGACTACCCAAATCTTGAACTTTTTGTTCAAGAAATCCGGTTTCTCTGAGTCTCGTTTTCCCATGGTAATATTTCCTTTCCCCACTCTTGCCTGTCGTATCCGTCTAGATAACAAGCTTAGTAGGTCTCAGCCTACACATCTAATGCTTAACACAGTGACATTCTGACCTTGTTTATATTTTACAGGCTTCATTGCAGCAAAAATAATGTCCCTCCAGTCAGACAGAAGCACCTTTACACAGACCCCCTTGGTATGGACTTCTCCTTGCAGCTCTACCTCTGGCCATGAGATGAACCCCTTGGAATCAGAATATTCGGGTATCATAGCATGGAAGTAAATGAGAAAAACTGCAAATATTCCTTTTCCTCCACAGAAATGGAGGTGTTTAGCAGCAGTCAGGAAGAAATCCTCTTGTCTTGCAATGGCCAAGATTTAGTCCTGGACAGGACGAGCTGCTGTGCGCCTGACTGGGGACCGATTCTGCTGAGCACCACTCTGGCACACCAGCACAATCACACCCTCCCCTGAAGCTTTTTTTTTTTTTTACCAGTTCCAAGCCAAAAAGAGAAGAAACCCAGTTCCTGCAACGGCTTTCAAGGAGCAGGAGGGAGGGAAGATGTGTAACACATGTGTTTTGCAGTAGGACATCTTACCTCAGACCTATTCATCATTGTCCATCCACCCTGCTGGGCCCCGGCGGCAGGTCATCGGCAGAGGCCCCAGATCCACCGCTTCTCCAGAAGTGATCAAAGGGTGAGATTGGGAACGGTGTAAGCTTTCCTGGATGGGATTACAGCCCAGCCAGAGCATGCAACACTATTTGAGAGATCCTCCTTTTCATCCCTGTGGAGTGGGTTCGTTTTAACTCCCCTCCCACCATGCCCAGCACCCAGTGCTCATGGGAGGTGCAGGAGGGATGATTTTGGATGGGGACACAGTGCAACTTCCAGTTCAAAAGCCTGCAGCAAACCGGTGCCGTGTAGGTCTCACCCTCTGCAGCGGCTGTCCTTACACAGGAACAAGCGTACATCAGATGAAATGTTCAGGTCCTAAACTCTAAATAAGGTTCAAAGGTGAGGCGATACCAAACAGCATTCAGAAAAATTTGCAGCAGAAAAATTCCACTGAGAGTGATGAACACAAGCACACACTACTTCTGTCTCGTGGCATCTTATTTTTATTGGGTGCCAGGCAAGAGGATGCCAGGCACTGGTCCTCTATAGCTGCCCTTATGCAGCAACTGGGTGGAAATGGATGAATCCCTGGGCTGGGTTTAGGGCTTCTGAGTCTGCAAATGGGATTTTCTCAGCAGAAAAAAAACCACTTTTCATAGGTCCATCTTCTCCTGAAAGGTGAAGACTACACATCTGGGGCTTTATAATATTTCTGGGTGTGGAGCAGGCTGCAGTAGGGTCTGGGCTGATGGCTCGTGCCAGAAGCAGAGTAAAACCACACATCAGCCCAGACACAACTTCCAAGAAGGAAAAGGGACTTTTCTTCCAAGGAGGAAAACTTCCGAAGAAGGAAAGAAAACTTCGCCAATACCCGGGAAGATTAGTGTCAGTCCGTGGGAAGTTGCAGAGGGAAGAGGGGCACCCCGTGAGGGTCCATGTGGAGCGGCAGCCTGCGTACTCACCAGTCTTGGCAGGAGCCGTGGGCGTGCTGTACTTCTCCAGGAGCTCCTGCCGTGCCCCGGCAGAGGCACAACTGTCCTGCGGTTGCCGTTGACTCTGACTGTTCTCCTCGTGCCAGCGGCGAGGAGTGTCCCAGGCACAAGGGTCTAGGGAAGACATCCTAAACTCCATCTGCTGCTATCTTAGCAAGCACGCGCTAAGCTTCACAAATGAATTTTGGCCTCCCCAGCTAGAAACTGCCACGACCCCATTACTCCCTCTGCCCTCTTCTCCTCTAAAACAACCCTGGGATTTTTCTCCCTGTGACCGCATGAAACTTTTCAGCTTCTTTTCATGCCTCACTGGCTTAGGTGAAAGACTCAGCATGTCAGCCGTGCACTAGCGTTGTCACGGCTTCTTGTAAGCACTTCATATATTACGACGGGCGACTCCCACAAAGGCTTAAGATCCATGACAGCGTTTTCCAGTGCTGCCTTGTTGCTCCAATTACCCTGACACGGAGCTGACGCAGAAAAGAAGATCCATGTCTCCCAGCCAGAGACTCACCGGAAACTTTCCCTGCCTATGTCCTCATCCATCGTCCTCCTCGCGGATGAGTTACATCTTCCCCAGCCGCCTGCTTCGGTGAGCAGCATAAGGAAGAAATATGCATGTACTAAAGCAGAACATGTTATATTGTTTAGATGTTAAGGGCAGGCAACAATGTGGGACGTGGCATGAATCACAGCTGTGGCTTGCCTGCAGGGTGGAGGTACCCTGCAAATGGCAGCTGGTGCTGATTATCTGGAGAAGTTCTCCTTCTTTTTTTAATTCTTCCCATTATAATAGGATCCAGTAATTCATCCTCAGCATGGGCTGTGTGTCTGTTCTCTCTGGAATATCCCAGGGATGGGTTAGTAATCCATCACAGGGAGATAGCGAGCTTTTCCTCCTCTTTGTTTTCCCCCAGGTGACTTCAGGGCAGCCAATGTACTTCTACCACCTGAGCTACCTGGAGACTGGCCTGGTGTGTTCAATCTCCTAGGATAGGCATCGTCAAAACCAGTGTTTCTAATTAAATAAAACAGAAAGATAAGCAGATTGTCAGGCAGGTGAAAAATGCAAGAGGTGGAGGTCTTGCAAATGCCTTGCAGTGGAAAAAACCATCTCATATGATGGCAGCTCACACAATGATATCAATCACATTACAGAAGGTCAACTGTCTGCCTTAAACTGCGACTCGAATAATTGTGTATCTTTCTTTCCACTGGCAGCTCTCACCCTGAAAGACACTAAAAAGCTTTGCAAAACCATGCACAAATCACTATGAAGGCACCTCCACTTCCCAAATGAAACGTGTGGCTGCGTAGCACTAAACAACACGGCTGCCCAGGTGCCCAGAGCAAGGAGCAAAGCGTTTCATGCATCATTTGAAATTATCCTCTGAGTATGTAATGAGCAGCATCAAGCTGGGGGATTGCATTTTACTGGGTAGCAAAATGAGCAATGTGGTGGTTCTTAATGTCAACTGAATACACTTCATATCTGAATGCCATACACTGAATACGCTTTTGCCTGGCAAAGATATTTGTAAGCAACAAGGCATCTCCACGTGTTGCAGCTGCTGGAAAGTGCTGTGGGTACTCCTAGATACCGAGTTAGATGGATCCTTAAACCAACCCAACATAAATACCCTTAAAAGATCATCCTTATAAGGCCTTCAAGATAAATACTCCAAATCATCAGTCACATCTGAAAATCCTGGCTTTTAGTCTTTCTTAAGAGAAAAGATGCTAAAACGAGAGGTGTAGCAGCATCTCATCTTAACCAGCTCAGTCTGTCCTAAGAACACAAGCATAGCCACGCTGGTTTCGATCAAGGATCCATCTAACTTGTTATGCAGCAGTGGCCAAAGTAGAGAATAAGGCAAGTATACAGTTGCAACCCCAACTCCCAGCAATCCCATTTTATTCAAGGTATTTTCTGATACCCCAATTTATAGTTTGGGGGCTATAACCTGGCTAACATACCAGGTGCAAACCTGGGAGGAGGCAGGCAGGTCTCACCTAGGGCTGTTGCGTGCACCCCATTTCTCTCCACCCGCCTCATCAGCTCATTCATCTTCGCAGCCCTGCTCCCAGGTGTTGACAAAGCTGCGTGTCCAGCCACAGTAGCTTTTCACCGATGGCTGCTAATACTTCAGCAACCCGTGCCATGTGGTCAGAAAAGATTGCAGAGCTCTGAAGTTCATAAAAATTCCTAGATTATTAGTTTAATAATAAGTCTAGTCTTTCCATGTCAGTACATTATAGACCCCCGGCTAGGCGTTTTAAATCCAGGGCTATGAGAGAATGTTGTAAAGTCTCCAGCCCACAAGCCTGGTTTTTTCTTTGAGAAAGAGGAAAATTAATAAGACAACCTAAAGAATGGGAATAAGTCCAGGAGACAAAGCAAAAGAATGGGGGGGGGGGAGGGAAGTGGAAAAAAGCCAGAGGGAAAAAGATGGAGGCTGATAAATGGCTCTGCAGAAAGGCATATTGAAACTTTGTTTACAATCTCATGGTACCAAAGCATGCAGTATTAATAGCCTTTGACACCTTGTAAACTCAGCAAAACTAATTTTGCAGAAAAGAAGTCCTTTCCCAGAAGTCTCCTCTTTCTTGCTTAACATGCATTTTCTGGGGCTGACATGTCCCCTTTCATCTCGACAGCAGAAAGGAAGCTGGAAGGTTTGCCAGGACGCCTGGGGTAATGCCCCGTGTACTCTTGCAAAGGCAAAACACAAAAACAACTCCATCAGATCTTTAATGACCCCAACCACCCCATAACACTCTGCTGGGACAATGGGTCCGGAGGTGAACTTGTAAACTCCACTTGTGAGGTAGCCAGTCATTATTGTCCCGGTCTGAGGGATAAAGGAGCTGAGCAGGGTAGTCCAGGGTCACACAGAAGGCTGATCCCAAAGCTGGGACAGGAGCAGGAGCTGCATCCTGGGATCCCGAGAGCCCATGCCGAAGCACAGACTGAACTGCAGCGTGCCTCTTTTTACCGCGATATTCACACAGCTTAGGAGGCACGGCCGCACTGGTGTACCCAGACTGAAGCACCCTTCCTATTTCATCAACTCTACCAAATGCCTAGTGTTAAACCATATCCATGCTCCAAGGACCACGGACCTTCCAAGGACCTTCTGGCCAACTCACTGCTCGGCATCAGCCACATGATGCCCAAGGGCCCTTGTGGGTAAGTGATGGTGGCTGGACACAAGAAGTCACCCCAGTCCCTCGTACGAGAAGGATACGAGGGGTAGCACGGCCCAAACTTGTTCCCTGGTGCATTCCAAAGCTCGGCTTAAAGCCCTGCCTCACCAATGGCTTGCCTAAAGGCAGTCTGGGCTCAAGACAGGGCATAGCCTTGCCAAGTGGAGCCGTACTCTGAGGTCTACGTTCACACTCTCATGCCAAGGCATGGCAGACCTGTATGGTTTAGCATACCCAGGAGAAGGAATCATCGCTGGGTCACCCCCCACCCACGTGTGATGTCCCCCTGAAGGACAGAGGCAACGTTCCCACCAGCAGTGACTGTGGGGTACAGACTTCAAAGGAACCATCCTCGCTGACCCTGAGGGTGCACAAGGCTGAGACAAGAAGGCGTTTTGGATTAATAGATGCTGATGGGCTTATGCAGGAGCACCAGCAACAGAGGCAGGGAAAGGCATAGGAATGGTTTTTACTAAAAGCTTTTAGTTATAAAATGACCTTTTCCCCCCAAATGAAACATTTTACATGAAATTTCCCCTTGTTAACATTCTCTGTGATAATTTTTTCATGGAGAATTTATCTGATCGTTCTTGAAATTTTCCATTCATCCTGCACCAATGAATATTTCTGTATATGTTATGAAACACCATTAGAAAAAGAACAAGAAAAGCTACCCTGGATTAGTGGGAATGGCAAACATCTGCACTGTGGACAACTGACAATGAGGGTCCCATTAGAAGCTGGTAAAGCAGGATTACCCTCTTCGCTACCCTCCCCAGACTTGGGATGATCACCTACTCTAGGGCTGATACTTGTCTGCCTTTGGTTTTGGGAGTATATTCTTCTGCGGAGCAGAGAAATCATGAAACTTCACTAAAAGAGGCACATTTTCATCAAAAAAAAAAAAAGGTTAAGTTTGTGGGAACGTTTTGGGCACAGTAGAATTTTCAGATGAAAAGCATTGATGCAGGGAGACACAGAGCAGGTCCTAACACCACAGATGCAGCATCTTTGAGTGCCTCCCGCTTCTGAAAAGGGGACAGATGCACTTGGTTCAAGAAGGAGCTGCTCTCGAGGTGCCTCCTTTCAGGGGACAAGGGACTGACTCCAGCAAGCTGTCAGGAGATCCAGTTTATGGGCCATTGTCCACCTCCGGTTACAGGTCATTCTCACCTCCCACTGCTGGTAACATGAGCTAGAGTTCTCCAAAGAGAGAGAGATTAGCTGACAGCCATAAAAATCAGCCTCAGAGCATGACCTGGCCATGCCACCTCCACCATGCATGCCCTCCCTCTGGGCTCCATCACTCAGCTGCAAATCTCACAGGCTGGTCGATGTCTCAGAAGACATCACTTTTCTTTTCCCCCTGGTCTCCAGTGAAGTTTGACTGGTGACTTTCCAACCCTTTCGGTAGCACGGTGAGTGTCAAGACCAAAATCAGCTCTCACCCTCTCCAATGAAAACAAAACAAGGCAAAGCCACCCGTTCCCTGCTCCCAGGCTCTCCGAAGGTCACGGCAGTCCCGCAGAGTTTAACCCTCCCCTTTCCACCACCCCTGCAACAGCACAACGCTGTAATAAGCTTGACTCAGGCAGGCAGGAGATGCACCAGTTCCTGGGTTGAAAGGTTCTTGCACAAACTGGATCAATTGAGTCCTTTTCCAACTGGAAAGATCACCGCTGGGGCTTAGCGGTTCACTGGTGATGAACAAAACAAGCAAGCAAGAAGCTCTGCAGGACTCTCCCCTCCGACTGCAACCTTAATCCAGATACTTGTCTGGTTTCAGTGGTGCTGTAGAGTTGGCCCAGACCTGGCAGCAGCGAGTGTGCATTCAATGGAAAGTAATATTCACGGCCCACATGCTGACTCAGCAAGAGTATTCGGTTCTTCTGCCAGCTCTTGGGACGCTGGCTTGATTAGCAAGTACATTGGGCTGGTTGTGTATTCATTAAGCAATGTTTACACGTGCGTGCCGTTACTGCGGGGACAGTGAAGTCTCTAGTGGCAGAGAGGAGCAGAGTAAGACACATAGGAAAGAGTTCAGCCAGTGCATTTGCAGCAGCACGGTGTAATCAACCTCAATACTCACCCTTCTTATGTCAGCATAGGATGGGGCTACACACCTGGCAGAGGTTAGCTGGGGAGAAGGACATGAAAGAGAAATCCTGGTCATGGACCAGGGGTGGAAAACAGATAACTTTTGGCTTACAAAATCCAGTGGAAAGGAGGTTTGAGGCCCCTCTAAGCCACTTCTCCTTTTCAAAAGGAGTCCCAGTATTCGCTCTGTGTTGCAAAGCCATGGGACATGCAGGAAAAATAAAAAAAAACTATAAAAAGATGAAACCACCTAATCTGCTCCCAGTAATAATGTAAACATGAATCTATAACAGGACATACACAGTTCCACTGCTCAGCTCCAACACAGATGATATTTGTTTATATTTTGGGGGACTATATGGGGAAACAGAGATTTCCAGCCTTCTGAGAATTGACCTGATGAAACTGGGAAGGTGGCCAAAAGCATCTGCCGTGGCAATGGAGGGTGAAGGAGGAAGCTTGGGGAGATTTTGGCGTGCAGAGCTGGTTGAGCAAGACCTCCACACTGCTGCCGGGATATATAGTTCAAGGGCAGGACAATAGGCTTGTGGCTTCTCCCACCTTCCTAAGACGTGGCATCCAGCTTGGCAGCAGTGGAGCTGATAGTCTCACGAAGGATTTGAGACGAAAATACATAGGGTTTAACATTTAATGAGATGGTTGTTAAATGTAGCTGGAATATGAACTGATGAGAAACACATTGATGACTAACCAGCAACAGAGACTCATCCATGGCTGTTCTTACGGTCAAGGTTAAACGTTTTCGAGAAACAATCTGTTCATGGTCCTGAATTTCAGCATAGGGTCAGACTGGGAACTGGTGATGTTCTGCTGTCCAGACTGGAAACACAGCTCCCACTTTGCCCCAGAAGAGCTGGCCCAGCCTCTGTTGTCTCTTCAGTTGAAAAGGGGAAGAACACAGCAGATGTTTGTTAGATGCTCCAGCCCTGCAGCCTTTCGAGCTGCTCCTGAAAAGACAAGAGATTCAGCCATTGAAAATTTTCATCAGAGTCTCCCTTCAGACATCCAGGAACCTCCAGCTGCCTTTGGAATGACTCCCTTTGCCCTGGAATAGGCAAATGTCAACGACTCTAAACAACCACCCTCCCCCTTTCTTTCACTGCCAGCCCCACCAAACTTCAGGTTTGGTGATGAGATACTAAATTAGAAACATGGCACCCACTGCAGCACCTGTATCCTTTGCATCATCTTCCTAAGAAGCTCGTGGTGTTCATAATCCTGAGCAAGGAGACAGTGTAACTTCAGGTCTAGCCCCATTTCAGACGGGATGAGGTCAGGTTGCATTCAACAACCTCGCAGTCTATTAGACTGTGCAGGGCCTTTAACCAAAAGCCTATCCTTTCTTGTCATTTGACTTATTTTCCACTTACATGAAACGTATTAAAATGAGTTTCTGATCTTCTGTCAGCAAACCTCCGCAGTGACACCATCTTCTGATGAGCATCCGTGGCTCAGAATCAGGAGATTCACATGGGCTATCACTGTCTCATCACGCCCAGTTAGGTATGTAACCCACCAATAACTCTTTATCTCAAGATCTACCCTTTACAACTGCTCACAAAGTTAAAAATATCATCCCAAAGCCTCTCTGCTTTTTCAATCACTACCCGAGCACCTCAAAAATTGCTGGCTTTTATGTGGAGCAGGGCAGAAGAGGCCCTGGAGCCCCTTCACCACCAAGGGGCTGCCCCAGAGCCCCAGAAACATGCAACTCCAAGGGACTGGGAAACTTCGGAGCTTCAAGTCATTGCTGTATTTCTCCCACAGCTCCTGCTTTGAAAGGCTAGGAGCAGCCTGGTTGCAGAGGACCTGGCAACATGGGAATCCTTGATAGACATCCATGGACTGCAGGGACTTCTAGGGAGGAGAGGAGCTTAGGAACCAGGGCTCCTCTGGTCTCAGCTCCACAGCAGTCCGTTTGCCCAAGATGTAGGATCCTGGAAGCTGAGGACTCTCCTCCCAACCCACTAGGTGAAAAAACAAGCAGGATGAGCTAGTAACATGCCAGCTTTCCATCAGGTCCTTGATGAACTCCAACTGTCTCCACAGATCATTTAGATTTCAGCTGTGGGATCTATGGAGGTATTGTCATGGTGGGAGGTGAGGATAAAAGTGAGGCAAAAGAAACAAACTGACAATCCCCTGTAAACAGGGAAAAAAAAAATATCTGAGGATTTAAAGGGAAATAATTAGCGCTGGACCCAACCCAGGCCATTTATCTAAAATCCCACATACCTTGGGGGCCTTCATCTGAAACATGTCTAGCTTTTTTTTTTTTTTCTGTTGTTTTAACCAGACTGAAGCCTACAAGACAAAGATTTGAGACACTAATAACTGTGGCTGATTTCTGCCTGGATTCGTTTCAGCCCTCTGTCTCTTAATGCTAACCAGCAAAATGAAAAATAATTAATAACACTCAAAATTCTCCACGCTAAGCGCGAAGTGCCATTGTTTCCTTCGCATTCCTCACACTGATTCTGTGGGGCCCCAACCCAACAAAGCAATCAAATACATGTGTAACACTGACAGCCTGACTAGCAGCTTTGGCTCCAAGGAGCTCAGGGCTAGTATTTCATCCAAAAAGGTGCTGGGCTATTAGTTGACGAACTACACGGACATCTTGAACAGGTTCTTGCCTTGGTCTTGAGCATGACCATTTGTGACTTGCTCTTTTATGTGGGCTTCCGTGTTTTCAAAGCTGGACATGATAACCCAGCCCTGAAGCCTTAGATGAGCTTCCAAAATAGTTTCGAGGAGGGTATTGGTTGATGCAGAAAGGGTTGTGGGGTCTTCTGCAAAGTTTCCCTTAGGCTGTGTCCATATGGGTAAATCAAACAGCACCTGGGATTATTCCCAGGCGTGAGAGCTCCTTTCTCCAAATGGTTTAATTTTTAGGATGCTCTTGGCACCAGTCAGGTCTGGACCACCAGAGCTTTTTAGGGACACATCCCAGGCACAGCTTGGGAGGTAGCACAAGCCAGGGACTCCAAACAGGCAGTTGGGAAGCAGCCACTTGGTTTTGGATGGCAAGAAGGAACAGCAGCATGGACTTTAGGGCTGGAGATCAGCGCTGGGCACCAGTTTAATTTACTGGTATAGACCCAGCGACTAAATCGCTCTCTTACCCTCTCCGTTACCCAGTGGGAATGTATCATGTGGCAGAGATGTTTATAAACCTTCATCCATCTGGAAGTCATTATCTCAAAATGAAGTTTATTTGAAGAAATTGTATTAAATGATTACATGTTATTTTTTCCTCGGCTAGAAAGCAAACTGTTGTACCATTGCTGAGAGTCTCTCTTTGGTTCAGATTTGTTTTAATATTTTATCTAGACTATCAGCATCAGGGTATGGCAGCTAATTTGGCTGCTTTACTACAGTTGTCTGGTGGTCGGACGTAATTTATTAAGAGTTTGACTTTTTATTTAGGTTTATTTGTTACTGTTTCTCTTCTCCATCTTCTGTTAGGTTTGTATATTACCCGTCTAAATTGTCTCTTTATTTACTTTTTGCATTTTGCAGTGAAGATTTGAAACACATATTAAAGTCCAGAAAAGAAAAAGAACAAGACTGCTAAAAAAATATCCCAGATAAGTTGCCAAAATATTGTCACTTGTGTTTGTACTGGGAAAAAGCTGGACTAGACAGTTGTGGGGCTGATTCTTCTCCCAGTGAAAACAGCAAAAAACCCCAGGGAGGACTAAAGCAGAACACTGACCTTCAGCAAACGCATAGATTCGCAGTCCAGTGGTCGATGTCTACAATCACGCGATCTTACTGCAGACCTCCACGCCGCTGATTGCTAATTCACGATCGAGCAAGAGCATGCCTCTTGAAGGGAAAACCAAGCGCTTGATTTGAATACGTTAACTGGCGGAGATTCAGATCATTCCCTACATTCGTGTTCAGTTCTGGCTCGTCGCCTTACACACGCTGCCTCTGCAGCCTGCCCTTTCCAACCCATCCGCGCCACCGAACCCTTGCACGGGAACCTCTTTTCCTCTGGTCTTGACAAACGCCATCCCTTCCCGCCGATATTCGCCCTGAGCGAGCAGCGCTTTGATCGTGCCTCTTCCTCCCCACGCAGCTCTCCTCGGATTCCCCCATCTGCGCCGCGTCCGACCTGAGCCGCTCCTCCTCGCTTTCAAAGCCCGTCATCCCTCAGCCGGCGCCAGGCCTTCCCCCGCGCCAGGTTTTCCATCTGCTGCCCCTTTCAGGTTCCTCTTGGCCAGAGCCTGGATTCTCCAAGGCGCATGAGCAAATGGAGTTCAGGGGACGGCATTACTCACGTGCTTTGACGGCCGGGGCTGGTGGGGTCCTTCCATGCCCCTCCTGGGTTAGCTGGGTTACCTGGGTTATCAAGAAGATAAAAGGGAGAGCTTTTGGGGCCCACGCAGCAAACGGGCACCATAAATGAGTGTGAACATGAAGCCCAAGACCTGAAAAAGTTGCAAAGAGACTGACCTACTGATAGTCAGAAGTAGTTTTAAACCATGAGGAGTTTCCTTTCTATCATTATTCCCCACTACAAATCTGACCAGTGCGGTTGTTTCATAGCAGAGATTTTTTTTTTTTTTCCCAAAGGTTGGAAGATCAAGAAATCTTTCTTTTTTCCGTGCACGTTATGAATCTCCCCCTGGGATCATGTCATGGACCAGGACCAGTGGTCTGCTCCCCTCTGGCCAGGGACCATCTCCCCCTGCTGTGTTTGTACCGCAACCAGCACAGCAGACAATTTCTGCCATATACAAAAGCAAACTACAACCATGTGCTTTTATATCCTGTGGCCACATTTCCACCACTCCATAGTGATTCCTTAACTCCTTAGTTAAATCCCTTTAACAAGCAGGATAAATGTCAGCCAGATCCTACGACTTGTGTACTTTCAAAGTTTCCAAGCCCATCCTTATCAGCTTAATTTTTCTCTTTATTTTTCTTGCTAATGACATATTTAGAAAGGAATTCCATATTCTGCTGGGTTTAGAGGCATTTATTAATTACATCCTGCTCTTTGTTTATTAATGAGCCTGGGTTCTCATTTTCCCCTGTTATAATTGTAGAGGGCTTTTATTTCCCTTTAGCCCTCACACACTTAACATTAGCTTATAAATGTTTCCTTTCTTATGCCCAGAGATTTTCACTATTAGTTTAATTGACCAATGGCTCATCTCAAGTAGGGAACTGACTCATTGTGCACTACAGCTGTCAGCAAGTCGACTAATTGATAATACGCTCGCTGGGGCCAAGCCCAGGGCTGCTCGAGATAAATAGAAAAGAAAGCCGAGACCGGATTTCTCCTGTATGTTTGCACAGCACCTAGCACAGCGCAGGCCAGAGCTGGCCCAAAGTTGTTAGGTGTTACCACAATAGAAGTAATAATAAAGGATAATAATAATTAATAATAAGAAAGAAATAATTAGAAATAAATAACAAGAAATAATAACAAATGGTGGAGGTGATGTATGGAAAAGATGGGGAAATGTTTCCACAAACACAGTCTAGCTGTTTCCATTTTCCAAGTGTTCAGATGACCCATTTTCCACACGACATTGCAAATTCTTCTGATGAAAACCCCAGTTGTACTTGAGAAATGTGTTCTCCGGTTAAAAAAAAAATTAAAAAAATCATTGATGGAGATGTCAGAACAAGGTCAGCATTGTTGGGATGATGGGCACTGAGGGAGCTCCCAGTGAACGCTACAGATGAAAAAGGCCAGCATTGCCCTGACCAGGAGTCCCTTTGGTGATCAGTAGCAGCAAGTGAGCCAACCACACTGCCCAGAAGCCTGCAGCAGAGGAAACCAGTCACAAACTGGCAGTGAAGCCATCCCTTCAGCACATCAGCAATGCATTCAAACGTATGCCCAATGCTGGATGCCGTGAGGCAACAGCGTCCATGAGTTTGCAATTAAGCAAACTCCAAAGCTCTTTGCTGATGCCAGAGGTGTTGCATCCCCATGCGGGATGAAGCCACGTGTGCCCTGACATGGGTTCATCAGTGAAGCAGGATGGAGCCGTGCTTCCCTGCATGAAGGTAGAAAGCCTAAGGTTAATGCAACTCCTCATCCTCCTCGCCATCAGGAGGACAATTTGGAAGTCAGAGCCAGCTCTCGTGTCGGGGCCATCTGCCCTAAGGTTGGCTCTACACCTCTTCAAGAAGAGCTGAGTAAATGTAATTTTGGAGGATATTGGGATGTCAGCAGAGAGCTGGCTTACAGCTCTGGGGTCCCAGGATGAAGATGGGGAGACAACCGGTGAATTGGTCATTGGCCTTTGCCAGTTTTTCCTCTCTCTCAGTCCTTCCTGGCCCTCTGGCCCTCTCCAGATGTGTCACGTCTCACTCATTGAGCTTCAGACCCAGACAACAAGCTCCTACATCACCTTCCTCTACCGTCAGGCTGGAGCAGCCCAAGAAAGCCCAAAACATGTCCTCACTGCACCATGGGAGCTTGGAGACCATCGGACACATCAGAGGAGGCACAGCTTCAGGAGTCTGCTCTTCTGCCTGTGTTTTCTCTCCCTCGGCTGCGAGTTTCCTCCTTTAGACTACCCCTTTGATTTATTGTACTTTTGCACTTCTGAGCACCTGGAAAGTGTTTTTGTCCCATTAATTTCAACTTGGAAGTTTCAATGTTTCCCGGAAGAAAAATAAATCACTCGAGCTGGGAAGGCGCGCCTCACACAACCTCCTCCCTTGTCTGGGTCCCCCCTCTCCTGCCTTCCACTTTCTTTTCCCTCCTACTGTTCCCTTCCCCCTCCTCCGAGAGGGAAGGGGGGTAATAAATGTGCCACACAAGGTATGAACTTCACATACCAGGAGAAATGAGGTAATCCTATCTGTCCAAACATTGCTTTGCTGAGCACCTCAATAAAGTTCTCTGCACCCAGCGCATTTCCCACTGCTTGAGATGAAGACTGTGGTCGCAGGAAAGAGGGCAACCAGCTGGAGGGGTCTAATCCCTGCAGGGGTTTGCCTCCACATCTAAAACTTTTGGCCCCCAGAAGTTTGAAACACCTCTGGATGGTCAGTAATGGGCTGAAATTGCAACTCCTTTAAGCTCTCCCCAAAGGCGACTCTTCCAACCCAAAGGTCTCAAGTCTCTCTCCATTGCAGTATTACCTCTCCCACTCTCACAGGTTGCCTCCTAGCTTGTTATCTTCCTCCTTGCACGGAAGCAATCTACGGCATCCTTCGCTGGTCTTCCTGAACAGATGACATACCTCCAATCAGGCCTTTTCCCATTTTATCAGGCACAGGGACACAGCAATCTCATGCTCATGCCCCAATCCTCCAAGAACATTGATTCCCTCCCAAAATCCTGCTGTGTACGTTAAACACTGCTGATGATATCTTCTGCCAGGATAACTCCTGCTCTGCACTGGGGCCACTACTCCTTTGCTTTAGGATATTCACTAAAGACTCGGTAATTAGGATTTTGTAATATCCTCCCTTCCCTCACCACTTGGACAACTCGTTCAGATTTCTTCCAGTGATGAGCACATGATGCACAAATTAGATACGCTTGGCACTAAAGGAAGTGCTTCAAAATCTATGAAATGTTTGTCTAATCAAGACTTGTTTTAAAAAAATCAAATTTACTTTAAAGATAGCCTCAATCCCCAAATTCAGACCTGGTTTAAGGTTTTCTACAATTTGCTTCTCCTCTATTCAGTACAAGAAATACAGCGAGGGAAGGGAATCACTTGTGAGTTCACTTTATCTTTTTAATATACAATCTTCCCCGCCCCCCTGGAAATTAGATTTACGTGGTCATTCAGTCTGTCATGTATCTGTCCCCACAGATTCCTCCACCTGTTGATTTTTCAACCAGCTTTGACAGAAAGCTGAAGGTCTCCAAAGAAATTATGTTCCTATTTCCACATTAAAATAAAGATTGAGAGAAAGGAGTGATCTCAATCTAAACAGCTTCTTCCTAATTTTTATCCTATTAGCTGATTTCTACAGCACAGGTGATGTACATAGCAGATTGTAGTAGACAAAAAAAACAAGGGAATTCTAAAGGTGCAATAGAAAACAATGGACAACCTTAACATAAATCAGTTTAACAAGCCATCAACTTTGAGACATAAATCCATAATGAACAGACTCTGCTTGCTGCCATTCTTTGTTCTTCTAGTTTCTGTCTGGATTTGGGTCCACTGAAACCGTGCTAGAAAGGTAATTCCCTCTGGTATTTCCACACTGTCTAGAAATACCTGAGTAGAAAGCATTGGAAATTCATCCAGAAAGTACATTTTCACATAGTTTCCAGTTGTGTTTTGCATGCTGCAGTCCCTAGACGCAGCGTGTGCATCACAACCAAGAGGAAACCATTTCAAAACAGCCCTCAGCCCAGCACAGAGGCCAAAGCAACCAGTGCCAGGTGTGTTAAAACTGGTGGTGATTTCAAAACCACAACCTGTCCTGATGGTGACACCTGTAAAACAAACCAGTAGGACACTTACCTCCAGACTGGAGGCTTGAATTGCTCAGTGATGTCATCAAGAGCATATTTAGGACATAACTCATCTCAACCTGGACTTTGTCAGTAAGAGAAATTAAATGCATCACCAAGTGCCTGCTTCTCTCCCTTATAGTAAACATAAAAGTAATGAAAGTAAATGAGACTGAGAAAAAGAAATTATTCCAATAAGAAAACTGTAAAGAATCCAAGTGTTCTCATTTTATTCCCTGCTGTCCTTGAGAAGTTACAGCATGGCATTTAAGAGCATCAGAAAGAAGAGTCGTGTCCAATTCCAGAAGTGCAGCTCAACAGAACTTCGTTTTAGTCCTGTATTGATCAAATTCCACTGGACTGAAAGGATTTCCTGGGGAAAACCAGCCTAGGAGAGGAAAAAAAGCAGGCGAGTCTGTTTTGTGAAACAAGATGAGCAAGAGTGCTCTACCTGCAGTACCGTGAAGTTGCTCGGAGGATATTCAGTTCCAGATGGACGTGGGGAGTGCGGTAGGTTGCATGTCAGCGGGGGTGCTAGAATAACACTACTTACACACTACATTGCTAAGGAGACCCACTTGGGAAAGCACAATAAATAACACAACTACTTAATAGCTCTGTAGTGCCTTTCATCCAAATATCTCCAAACACTGTACAAACATTTGTCAGAACTGCCGCTAACCCCAGGCAAAGTCGTGCTATCTTTGCCGTGTGGCAGATAAGGAAATTGAGGTTATGTTATTTCCAGGAGCTTGTGACAGGGGCCAGAGTAACAGCCAAGAGTCCTGCCACCTATTCCCCTTTGCCCCATGGGAATGGTGGAAAAAATGGAAATGGAGGTCTGAATCCATGGTAAGCCCATGCTAAAGTCAAGGGTCACTCCAGCAGTGGTTCCTTTTGTTCCTCCAGTGGGGCTAAGTCAAGCTACAGAGCAGGGAAAAAAATGGAAGATAACAGGAGAGAAAGTAAGGAAATTGCATACTAGAAACACAGTCAGCTCAATGCATGGTACATTTCTAAACACTTGGAGATGGTGGATATGAGACCACAGGCCTATGGGACACAAATCTCCTATATTGGAAGCTGAAGACTGTGAGGGATAGTCTAGGGCATCAACTTGTAGTAGATGTCTAGGAGCAGGTAGATGAGCCCTTGAGGTCTGAACTGGGTGTCTGGAGTCTGCTGTAGTCCAAAGAGGCAGGTCTGAAGGACAGATCATCCAACCCAGCCGTTTGCTCTGCTACTGGGTGATTAATGCTAGGGTTAGGCTGATCCTTTCCACTTTCTGCAGCAGGCATTTAGATGATGAACTCAGATGTCAACCATTACACTGAAGACACCTAAAGTTGGGCAGAAAACTCTCACCTCTCGCAGCAGAGATAGGACCGGGATTAGAGAGCGTCTGTCCTTTAGGCCTACCCATAACTCACGTGTTGGAGAAATAACATCAGGTACAGGGGCGACCATGGGAGAGATGTAGGGGTAGACTTAGCATTAGCAGATCGATGGCTGGTTGGGTATGAAATTCAGGTTTAATATCTCTAGCTAGTGTTATTGCACCTATGCCACATTACAACACGCCACTGTGGGCTCCTGAGTGTTTTGAGGTCCCTGAGTGGTAAGGTACACCAGTAGGCATTTACAGTTGGATCCTACAAGTGCCCACACACAGGCTTAGACCACATCTGAAAACTGCATATACTTAGACTTTTGGACAAGTGGTATAAGACAAGGTGTCTAGTGTCTGGAACTACTGCTGCTCCTCAACCAGAGCACATTTACATACAACAGGAGGACTTATGCAAGCACTGAGTATTCTGTAGTAGGACTCTCCAGAAAAACAGGCATTTTCAGAAAACAGGGCATGGCTGAATAGTGGGTTTGTTCCCTGGGTCTCTATTGATACTGAGACTGTATGTCTAAATGCTCAAAAGTCTTTAGATCCTGCGTGGAGCCAATGACCTCAACTCAGAAACCTGGTGAGATCCCATGGGACATCTGGCTGGCAACCGCGATACAGGACAAAGGGAGTGCTGAACCTTTCTCCAGATCTAGAGGCCAACAGGGATATTCTGCAGTGTCTAACATGACACCAGGCACCTACATTAAAGCAACTGACCCCCACTACAAGCTCAGGCATGTAGTTGAGGCACCTTTGTGAAGGTGTCTCCAAATTCACTGTGTGCCTGAGCTTCCATTATACGAGAGGCTAGTCAAAAAGACTGTGGAGCTCAGAGAGCTATTCACCTGGGACAGGGTCCAGTTTCCCAGCAGAGGTGCCTAGTCATCTGAGATGACTTAAGAGCATCCGACCTGGGCTCCAGCTGGCACTGCAGAAGGGCAACAGTCTCTCATAAGCCTTTGGTTGCATCTGCAGCTTTCACCAGGTGCCTTAGACACTCCAGGCATGCTCTAGACACTACTGCACCACCAGGTGCTTACATCTAACCAAGTGAGTATCATCTGCCGGAATGGTTGGCTATATAGATCTTCCTCAACTACAAAGGAAGAATAGACATCACAGAGGTACTCACACTGCTCAAAACTACGTATTTATGAGTCCCTTATGCCAATAGCTGGCAGGAGCCAAGTATCTGCACCTGGGACGCTCTGGACTAAGCAGTAGTTTAGCACTAGTTTGTGACAATGACAAGACCTTTATTACACAGTTGTGAGCTGTGAAGCAGCATTGGCTTCCACAGACATCACTAGGAGTTGAGGGAAACATTTTCCAGGGCTCAGGATAAAGTCCTTCCATGAGGGAAAGCCCTTGCCTTTGTCCAATAGAGATGCCAACATCTGAGAGAGCAAAGACCCATGAACATTGATCCATTTGCTTCAAAGCCGTGATAGTCCCTCCCCTCAAGCTCCCATTGTAATGAAACAGTCTGTTAACTGTAAGTTGTTATTTTTTTAATAAAAAAAGGAGGAATTCAGATTGTTATGTTTTCTGACCTATAGCTAGCAACACGTAACCCCCACTCTCCCTTTGCAACTCTAAAGCATTGATGTTAGTGTAGCGTAAGATGCTGAGGAAACGATTCTTCACAAATATTATAATGGAGTTGTCATGTTGCGGTCCATGTGGAGTGATATACGGACTGAACAGCAAACTGCCCTGCTGGGACCCAGCCCCAAAAGACAAGTCTGCCTCTCACGGTCTACTCTGCACATGCCGGGGGTTGTTTCTTCAAAGCAGCTCCTTCAGGGACCGTGAGGGAGGAGGGACCGAGGTGCAAAAGGAACAGACAGTCCTCTCCCAGGGATGCAATGACCCCTTACTGCTCGCCCTAAATCAAGCAATAAAAGAGGGTTGATGGGGTCTCTTTGGCTGAAGATGCTCTGCCCGAAGGAGGAAAAAAGGAGAACGAGGCATGGGTTGGTTTGTGTACAGGTGGAGATTTACTTGGGAGTCAAAAGAGGCTTCTCCCCACTGGTTTTTACTAAATAGTATTTTTACTAATAGGATGTCAGGGCCTATTCTGGTCGTCCTGCACTCCCCTCTCCTTGGGTAGTCGACGCCCGGTGGAGGTGGCTCTGTCTGTATAAAGAGAAGTCAAACAGACCAGAGAAGCCCTACTGACAATTTTATACTCATTTCAGATGCAAAAGAAACATCAGAGCTGCAGCATCTCTTAAAAACAAAGACACCTGCTTTAATGATATCCATGTCCAAGTCCGGAGGAGCTTTACGGGAATGTCTCCCACTGAGAAACAACTGTAATACCAAAACTCCCCCCAAACATTGGATATCAGCTCTTCCAAGGCTGGCTGTAAACCTGTGGCCTTGTCCAAATTCTTTTTATGTTTATAGAAATTAAGGAAGGAAGAAAACTCCAAAAGCCCATCTGGTTCTCTCCTTCCTCCTCTTGGGGAAGATTCCCATCCCTGGAGTTTATTTCTGTTCTCTAGGATTGGGCTTTTGATTTGGCAGCTTGCAGATCACGTCCAGCCTGCCAGACACCACGGCGGACTCCTCCTTGCAGCTCCAGAGCAGACAGCTTGGGGAGATACCATGAAGGTCCCACAACGCTGAAATCTGGTCCAGCCAGACCTCCTGTCTCCTGGACAGCAGTGTGGGATCAAGGACAGCCCCAAGCTGCAGCAGGACCCAGCATCTCCTCCACCACCACCTCTGCTTGCTCCACGCAGACAGGAGCCTTTTCCTCCCACCTCAGGATAAAATGGCATCCCTGGGTAGCAGCTCAAGCCCACGTGGAAGACCCAGAGCGTCATGGAGTATCTTCCCATTTCCAGATAGAGTGAACCACCAAACTCCTTTCTTGGATCCCAGGACCACCATGATTGTGTTTCAGCAGGCAGCCCAAGCAGGACCAAGCTGCTGGTGCTCCGAAGATGCACAAAAGGCTGTGGTCCCTCTCCCCGTGGCTCAGGCATTCCTCTGGCTGCTGGTGCCTTTGAGCTGCAAAATTCCCACCCATGAGAGCACTCCAAAAACCAGAGCATTTGTGCAGAAGGCTTTTCCATTAGCATGTTTTCTCCAGAGGCATGAGACATGCATGCCTGGGGGCTCTGCTGCTGTGGGAACCGTCAGAAACTAGCAATGTCCTGGTCTCTCTTAATCTTCTCTTGTGGCACATTACAGTTGGTGTATTGGTACTGACATGCTATAGGATGATTAGGGTGGTGTTTTGGGGGTGAAGAATAAGTGTTCTTTGTCCTGGACCCCATTGAAAAGTTGTCTGTGAAAGCAGGGGACTGAACGCAGTGATGCTCCTTTCCAAGTTTCAATCTCCTGTCCCAAGTTCCTCTGCCTCCCTCTACCACCGTGGGGAACATATTCATTGCACATCCCTTCCCAAAGCACCCACTGCCATCGAAGGGCCTTCACTGAGAGCCTTCCAGGGCTGAGTCTAATGAGTCTAATGTGTCTTGCCCCAAGGGAAAGGGGAAGACCAACCCACAACAATTCTTGCTGGGAATCCAGTTCTCCAGCCACTTCCAACGTGGCAGAACAACCCCAGCTCCGTGGTTTCCCTTGCAACTGATATTTTCTTTGCCATATGGACAAGAAAATACCTGCCAAGAAAATAATTATGTACTGACATGAAGGCAGCCCTGCAGGGTTCATTTAAATCTACGTGCAAAGACTCCAGATCCAAAGGAGAGATGGGTCTAATCCCCACCTCGGAGAGGGAGGCCATTTGCAACCCTTTCTCAGGCCGTAATCAGAAGCCTACAGTTCTCTGCTATGCCAAGACACAGCACCCCAATGCTCCTTCGATATACCTGTTACTTATTGCCTTACTATAGAAGAGTGTAGATGCTAGAGCTGATTGCAAGGCCCTCAGCATCTAAGCAACGTGTGATCACACATTAAGAGAATATTGGTGTCTTGGAAGGTTTACAGTTCAATCAAACGTCACATTTGCTTGGGAGGGCAGGGCACGGCTTCCCCATCCTCTCTGCAGTGAGGTCTCTGTTTCTCAGTCTTGCCCCATTTGTCTGCTGACTCTTCTTCCATTGCCTGACCCTTGGTGAAATTAGAGACCTGACTGGGTTCCCCAAAACCTACCCCGTCAGCCAAGCAAAAGGTGAAACCCTGCTCTCAGGCTCAGCCACACATGCAGGAGTCCCAGGAGGGAGTAAGTCCATGATTTGCTCACCTTCTCGTGTGGTCTGGACAAAGAGGACCTCTGGGGGACAAAGTGGACCATACGCCTACACCATGGAAGGGACCCCAAAGTAGGCTCTTCCTCAGCAGCAGCATGGTGCGTGGGCACGGCTGGATCAAAACTTCTCGGTGGCACAGGACAAATTGAGTTTTGGTGCCCTCTGAATAGGGGCACGAAGCTGTCCCAAGCCTGAGAAGGACAGGCAAGGGAGAGCTGCAGGGCTACAGGAGGACGGAGGGGCAAATGAGGGCACAGCAGCTGGAGCACACAGCTGGGTTTTTTATTATCGGGAGCCTGTTGCCATTGGCAAGGGCCTACTGAGCCTGTTGGCAGAGCAGTTCCCTGTGACGTCTCCCGGCCATGGGACAGATCAACCTGACCCTCCCTGGTGTCTAAGCTGGTCAAATCAAATGCCCATAAACCTGTCTCTCCATCGTGATACAGCCAGTAGTACTTGAGGACACACAGAGATACTACTACACCGCCATGTGAGGCTCTGTATTTTTCCCCGAGTGTCACAGCAGAAATTACAGGCATCCACAGCATCTACTACCCACACTGTTGACAATTTGCAGTCATCGATATCAACTATTTTTTTTATAAAAATCACCACCACCACCCTGAAGCAAGCACAAAAGGAATTACAGAAAATCAAATAGTGCTGTGGGCTCTAACTCCTTGTGCAGAAATAGGATGTTGCAAAGGAAAAATATAAGTACAGAAACTCCACTGCTGAGAAATACTGAGGGCTGCAATTTCTCTTGCTGCCAGGGTTTGATGAAGGTGGGAGTTATTTGTGCATCCTAAGAAGACAAAGTTTGTACAGTCACTCTTGAAGCGTGTAGGAGGGAGTATATATCTGTCTGACGACTGTCTGCTTTTCCTCTAGCAATTTTTGAGCCCCTTCACCAATTTCCAGCTAATTTGACAGAAAAGCAGCAGTCTCCAAAGAACTTGAGTTCCAACATGTTTTGTGAAGGAGGGAGGGAGAAAGAGAAAGAAGGAGACAACATAAATGTCCCCACTGAGGAAAAGCAAGAATACGGTTTCTGTCCTTATTAGACCCTAGAAGATCTGCATGGGAGAAGCTGTGAACATCCCAAACACTGTAAAACCTTCAGTAATCTTCGTAGCTAGTAGACGCTAGAGACCCCAGAACAGAAACCCTTTTCAGTCAGGGTGTATTGCTACTCATTGCTCCAAAGTACCGCAGCCCTCGCAGAGACCAGGAGTCCCCAGTGCTGATTGCAATGGGCCGAGCAAATCCTAAGTGTCTCCTCGGCTGGCATTAGAGGTTTATCACATCTCCTCTTGTTCTTCCGCTTCCCCTTTACCAGTCAGGGACATTTTAATCTCATCCTGCCAGCACCTCCCTCTGCTCTGCCTTCTCTATCCACCACCCCTCTGCCGACCCCGGCTTTATCGCTGGAGTCTGGCAGGACAATGCCGGAGTGAATTTGCACTTGTGTCTCCTGCTGTTCGTTATGATGGCCTGGTGTATTTCTCCTGCTGGAGAGTTCATTTAAATTCTTACATTTCCAGCCAAGCCTTTGTAGATGAGCGAATCCATGTGTCCTGTTCTGGTTTTCCCCTTAGAGCGCTCTAAGCTTTTCTGGTCCTGCCCCAGCCACGGTGTCCAAGTCATGCCTTCCTCATGGAGGGACAGGAAAGATTTGTGTCATGTGTGTCTACAAGGTCAAATTCTCAAACCCCATGGGTTTCCACATATCATTATCCCAAGGTTTTTGGCTGCTTCCCTCCCAGTTTTCAATATTTTTAACTCTTTCTTCTGCTCTGCAAATATACTAACTGCTGATCCACCAGAAAAACATGCCCATACCATGCTGTTGAGAGGCTGCTAGTATTTGGGACATCAGAATGGGTCTTTTCACTTAGGAGGACAAACAGGGGACACAAGCCAATTCTTATTTTTTGGTAGGATGTTGACTGTTTGTAGCAAATACCCACAAACATCAAATATGTGAACAATCAAACAAAAGGAGCAGTTTCTCCAATCTATCCCCAGGTCTGTATGCATGTGTGGTTTGTGCCCCAAAAGTTATGTCTTTCAGCCTTCCCTTAGACTGTATCTCCAACACATTTTCATCAGCTGGAGAAAAGAAGAGAAGAGATGAGATAGGCCCACTATGAAAAAAACAAGCAGAAATCCTGAAACAAGCCCACGTAGACAGAATTGAATCGTCTTGCTGGTACAGTTTTGCTTGTGGAGAGGGACATCAGGGGTTTCTGAAAGCCACACGGAGAGTATATTGCCAGCATAGTGGTATCCTCTACTGGGAAAAAAAGCAACAGCAACGTTGTTCACCTGTTGGGTGTTTCACTGAGGTATCCATGCTACATTTCGCTGTCCCTAAGACATGAGAGGTGTTAATTATTCCTTTCACTGAGCTGAAAAATGGCCATTTACACAACCGAAGCCTTTACCTACATCTCTCGTTGCCTTAGAGCTGCTGTTCATGCTCTTAACCTAATGCTTTCTAACGGGCTGCACGCCACAAATCTCCACCCTTCCAACAGAGGCGCGTTTCTCTTCCTCCCGCAACGGCTCAGGGTGAAACCCAGCCCTCGTTAAGGCACGCTAACCAGCACAGGCAATTGAAAGAGCCCACGGATCCTGGCTTGGCACAGGGATGAGTTTCAGCCAGAGTCGGACTTCTGGAGGTGACTAACGCCATCGGCTTCAGCAGGGATGGCAGCACACACAAACAAGGGCCGTAGCACGCGGGCGCTGCTCAGCCCCCAACACGGGTCACACAGAAAAGCCTCCGCAGGATGCAAAATACGATGCCACCGGGAGTCTTTTCTGTGATGCCCCATTAAACTCGTGTCAGGCTGAATCAGCTGGGATAGCTCAGAGATTCAGGAGGAAAACACATGGGATACTCATCGCCGGGGCAAGCGAGAGGAGCGCATCCTTTCCAGAGACCAGAAGGACACACCATGCCTAATTTCTGCTTCCAGCACAGGCAGGGAGGATCACAGATCCCCCTTGGCTGTCCCTTCCCACACCCTCGCTCAACAGAGAAGATAATTACATTTTAGCATGAAAACTATGCGGCACCGTGGAAGGCTGCCAAGACACCCAGGCAAACCTCCCCGCCGGGATGGGCAGTCTCTGTGCCGTACAGCGGCAATGGAAAGCATCCTTGTAATGGTACCAAGCTCTTGCTAAGCCGGAACATGTAACGGGAGTCTCTGTGGGAAGCGCCAATTCATCAGTCTAACTGGACTGGAAATTCCTTTTCGGCAGGATCTGCTCGCTCTCGAACATGTGCGGCGCAGCCCAAGGAATGAGCAATGAACATGATATCTCTTTTATGTCTGCCATGGCAGACGGCCTTTTAATAATAATAATAATTTAAAAAACCTGCCCGGTGACTTCACACCAGTCTTCCTAGATATAAAACATAGACGGGAAACACTATGAGACATTTGTGCTATTTACCCTTGAAATGCCTGTATCCTGCCTGAGTTTACTTCAGAGTTAATTGGTCACATCTCTGAGATGCTGTAATGTTTGAACAGCAAACTATATAAACGCTGCAAGTCGATCCCATGAGGGTGCAGCTGAAGGACCCTGGTCCACCAAAACTTGTTTTTTCTGATGCCTAGCAAGGGTTGTGCTGACCCCCCAGCCCTTTCTTCCATCGAGCATCAGCAGGATTTCTTTTTTTTGGTTTCTTGGGTACACAAAACATATTAGAAATTCCCTGTCTCCCTGGCTTAAACTGGCCAACAGCCTTAATGGTTTTTGAAGAGATAAACAGACAGACACAGGCCTGTGAAGAACATGATCATATAAGTTGTGCTTTCTTAGGGAGCCAAGTAGAAAGCAAGCCAGATGACTTCAACCCAAAATGCACTTATAAAAGAAACCCTTGTTAAAGTGATCATGGTGGTGAGTATTAAGCGGGTGCAAGGAGAAACTGGCTGTGAGGATAGCTGTAACTCTTGGGTAAATTAAAACAAACAGCAATGCAAATATAGGTGGTATCAGTCATAAGGATTGCAGAGTCTCAGCCAAAGCATTCGCACACTGACAGCAGAATTTGGCTTTAGGTGATTAAAATTGCTACTGGTCGTTCAGGGTAAATCACCCTGGGTACGTCCATCCTGCAGCACCGGGACACAGAAACCGCAGCAGAGCTGTGCTGATAATAGACCAGAGAGCGAGGACAGGAACGTAAAGCAGAGGAGAAGCCAAGGCACCTCCTCTCTGGCAAGACTCCCATGTTGTCCCTGAGAGCAGAATGGTTGAGTCTCCCACCTCCCAAGCTCAGATGGCGAGCGAGGGTTTAGCCAAAGCACAAGAAGTGGCCTAACAGACATCAGAGACTGGAGAGATGGTGGTAGGTGCCATAACAAGTCTCACCTGAGGTCCTCTTGGTGCTCCCCTTTGGGTGCTTGACTTGGACCAAGAGTTTGTGTCCACCCATGACTGCAATGGGGGGTGCGTTCACCCAAGGGAGGGAAGGAGAAAGGACAGGGAGAGAGCTACAAACCCCACCGAAACCCATCTGGAGGCCTCAGAGATGCTGAACTCCCCTAAAGCATGGCCATCGGGGGGTCCGGCAGCATTAGCCGCACAGTCCGGGTTGAGAAGTCAGATACAGGCACTTGCCATATTGGAAAAGGATTTGCAGCCAAAAGCAGGGCTGACTGGAGAGCTTCCCACCGGGACTGCTTGCAGAATGAACATAATTGCCTGAGCATTTAAGAAAATAGAGATCCATCTTTCTGTGCAAGTGGGCCTGCCGCTGGGTGGGGGAAGCTTGGGGAAGCAGCGGAATAAATATTGGTGCTTTGCAAAGCAGAGATAAATCCACCAGCAAGGAGGGAGCAAAGTAAGAGAGCTTTGGGAAGCCTTCGCACATCAAATGAGCAGTGCATCCCCTGATGAGTGAGGGTGTCGGGGAAGTAGATTGATGGGCAAATGCTCCAAACGGTAGCATCCATCTCTCATAATAAGGCAGCAAAACTGCTCTTGTTTCCTGTAATCTGATAACCCACCAGAGGAAGGGGGAAAATGCCTTTAAATGGTGATTATAATTCCCGTCATGGTGTTTCCTGATAAAGTGGCCTCCCAACACAGTGTTATTATCAATCATGACTACTACAGTAGCATCCTGAGGCTCCCATGGAGACCAGTACCTTCAGAGGGAGACCTTTGTCATCTGAAGGACCTGCAGGACCCTCATGGGAGTGAGGGGACCACAGAGGTGAAATGAGTTGTTGAAGGCCTCCCAGCTGGGAGTAAGACCAAACCCAACTACTCTTTGGGTTGTGGGATTATGTGAGTAACCTGCAGTCGTAGCAGTGTCGGCTGGTGGGGACCTGCAGAGGTCTCTAGCCCAACCTCCTGCTCAAAGCTGGACCACCACGAGCTTCTAGACAACAAGAGCAGCTCGCAAACTGGTATAGTCATAACTGAAAGTGAAGATCTGAAAAACATGACTATCAAAGCTATATGCTATTGTATAATCTCATGAACATCAACAGCTGGCAAGGAGCTGACTCATGTTTTTGACTGGTCCAGGCTCTGCTGTACTGGCATTTCCTCCCGTCGCTTCCTGGCCTGGACACGTCACGCCATTTTTTGTTCCTCCCTTTTACCGCTAATGTGTGGAAGGGATAACAATGCTCAGGACTCTTTTTTTACCTCCATCGTCATGACAGGCAGTTGTAATGCTGCTTCTCTCTGCCCAGCAAAATGCATGTCTGTGGCCGTTGCTGCTATTTCTACTCCCAAAGTATCTAAGGGCTCAGCACTGTGCCAAGTGTGGCTTGTGCTAGGTCCTATAAAAAAGAATCCTTCCTCAAACAGGCACTATATGACACCAGCAGGTGACCAGCACCTCATTCCTGCCCCAAAGGACAAACCTCAGATTTGCCCCATGCCTCCACAGTGCCCCTGGTCAGCAGTCCCCACGCGGCACCGTGGCTTGACCCTTTCTCGTTCATCCTCCCTCACCAGAGAAGTGTGTTCAGGTGGGAACTTTCAGTTGCCTTTGATCATAGGAGTACAAAAGAAGATGAGATCCCAGCTGTACCCACTAACACGTCACTGGAAATGAAGATGAATTATGGAGACTGAGGTGCTGCATGGCAAAGCCAGGTAATTGAGGTAGCAACCATCCCACCTGGGACACTTTTACGTCCTCTAGACAGAAGAACAGCAGATATCCATCCCAAGGTGCCTGTAGAATTCATCTACCTGCCTAATTCCTTATGGCTGAGCTGGACTGGGAGACCAGTTTCCATTCCTGCTCTACTTTTCGCCTTCCCTAAGTGGTGAATTCCTCAGAAGCAGGACCAGCTAGCCCAACCATAAATCTGTCTTCTGTGGAGCAAGGGAAGTGGCAGAGCAAGCAGGAGGAGGGAATATTTCGTGGGTGCTCCAGAATAACCATTAGCGCAAAGAAAAACCCATACCCCTTCTCAAAATAAAAGGGAATGAAGGAAAGAATTCCATAAAACTCCCCTTTTATGGCTCATATCATAGAGACACAGGTCTACCCAGGTTTCTGATTAATTAGGTACGTAATGGGTGACTGCTTCAGACGATGTGCAGGAACAGCTAACACAGCGAGCAGCACTGAATCACGGGCCTGAGAACAGGCAGAACAAAAGCCCCAGATTGCTTTATTACGTTTTTGTTATTAAATCATTTCTTCTAGAGAGAGTGTTGGTTTAAGCTGGCTCACGGTTTCAGGCAGGAGGGTTTGCCCAAGCCTGGTTTCTGCTCCGCAGCTGCGAACACTTCATTCCCAGCAGATCTACCTGAAGCAAAGGAAACTCCAGCCCCCGACAGCTCGCTGTTGGCTGTGTGTTCCCGAGAGCCGGGCTCCCACCCACCACCCTGCTGCAAGACCAACACCCTTCCTGGTTCACTCAAGACCTCCAAAAGATATTTTTTTCTTCCCTGAGCCCACCACCGCCAGCTCCCGGCTGTGCGTGGCTTGAGGGAAGCCAACCCACGGTCCTCTGGGTGCCTTGAGGAATAATTTGGCGCAGGTCAATGTGAAGACCTCACAGTGACACTGTCCTTCTTCTTACGGTGTGTCCCGACTAGAAACCATACACAAATCACAACCCCAGTGATGGCACGGATTTCCCCAAAATGATGACGAATGATACCTACTCTATTTGCCACGAGAGGGCACTTTTACATTAATTCTTACAACCCTGGCTCTAGCATGGAGTCTGCTTGAATATGGTTTGGTCACGGTGGGATCCAACGTCCAACTCATTGGGGGAATTTATTTTGCAAGGACAGGGCAGTGTGTTGAGTGTGTTATTCACTACATTACAGGAGAGACTGCAATAAGGGATATGGGTGCAGCTGCGGGTCTTGGTGTACCAGTTCTACATGGAGAGAAGTAATAGCAAAGAAATCCCCCGTGGTAAAGGATGCCACCTGCAAAGGAAGTTTCCTCAGAGGAAACAGTTTTGTAGGGAAGATTGTGCAAAAGTGTAATGTCTTTCAATCCAGATGAAGGAGACATCTGCTTCCTGGCTTCTCCAGCAAAGACTGTATAAATTAGCATTTTGGAAACTGGACAGTGGCTTATGTTTGCTGCAGACATGAGTCGTTCCTTTGCAAACACCTCACCAGCTGGAAGCTGCAGGATAGAGTCCAGGCTGCTGACTTGGAGCTGATTAGAAACCTTATTTTTCTCCCCTCTCCATCATGCAGTAGATGTGGAAAACTGCAAACCCTGAGAATATGCATAGCTCTGAAATTATCGCTATTCATCATGCCCAATTGGCTCTTGGAGGAATCCCAACCGGTCAAGCAGTTCTGCAGCATAACAATAGGTGATTATCTTTTGCTCCAATTAATTTTGTCACAACAGCCTCCCAGCCTCTGCTGGACTGTGATTTTCATTTGGTTTCCAGGAAAAGTACAGAAGATCCAAGCAATGAGACAGGTCTTTGCTTCTCTGGGGAAGGCACCTCATGTTTGGGCAAGAAATCAACTGTGCCTTGTAAGTCAGTTAACATGCACAATCGCTATCTTGTGTCTCAGGTTGGAAAAAAAAAGCTAAAAGTCTCTTTAACTAAATTCTGCAACTTTAGTCCAGAAAGGAAGAGAATGACAGACATGAATTAGATCAGCCCTGGGAAAGAGAAGGCCTTTTCTTCAGTCATCTTTACCCTCTCCCTTTCATCTTAGCTTCATCTTAAGGATCCAACCACAGATATGAGACATAACATTTTTAAAAACCATCAACACTGTGAAAAAGAGCAGTCGAATACCGAGCAAACACAGGAAAAGCTCATAGAAGAACAAGGATGATAAGAGACTGGAGAAAGTATGACTTGTGAAGAAAGACTGGTGGATTGGAGACTCCTCAGCCTAGAGAGAAGCAGCCCATGGAGGGAAAGTGATGACTCTCTTGGCATCATTTGTCACAAAGCAAATTTAGGTTGGCTCCGAAGGAAACCTCCTAACCCGATGGAAGAGAAACACTGAAAAAGTCTGGACTCATTTCTACTGTGGGTGTTTATGAACTGGCAGCATGGTTCTTGGTGTAGGTGTTTAGACTAGGTGGTGTTCTTGAGTTTTTCTTCTGTCCCAAAGCTTCCTCCATGCCCAAGATCATGAAATTCCACAGGCTCTGCTACATATGTCCCATAAAATAGGAGTCTCTGTAGCTCCACCACCCAGACATAGACCACGAGGGAAAGCAGAGTAGCAGGGGGATGTTCATCTTGTCTTCAAAACCAGCACTGGTGGCCAGAGACATCTGTTCACCCACATACATCCTACATCTGAACACCACAGTTCGCAAGGACTGGTTCTGGTTAAAGAGGTTGAGCGTGGAGGTGGTGAATCAAATCCTGTTCTCAGTAGTGTTAAGTATAAAAGTTTTTCTGCAAGCAGCTTGCATGAGATTTTGTCCTTGCTGAGGAAACTCCAGTAAGACCAGTAGAAAAGAAGACAGAAAAGAGCAAAGGTTGCTTTGTTTCATTTCTGGCAAACGTTCAGCATTTCACAGTATTGGAACACAGTGAAACCTTTCCAGCTGGATGAAGGAGACAGATGAGCATTGCCTGAGCTGCAGTAGGATGCATCAGTGTGCCTGCCTGCAGCAAACACCCTGGCAAGAAAGAAACATGGGTCATACTTGTCATTGGTGTTTATAAAAAGCATCTCTGGCTCCCAGCACCACGACCATGGCTGCAAACTCTCTCAGTCGCAGCAAAACTCACGCACCCCGCATTGATTCAAACACGTACGCTCCAAAGACGACCCAGCCACACATTTCTCAGCCTCCCACGGAAAGGCCATGCACGTTAGGAGGAAAACTACGAACCAAAACACACCATGACCCGGGGAGAAATTTTCCCTAATCTGTTGTTTTCTAGCACGGGGAACAAAGCTCGCTTTCAGGTTGCAGCAGGCTGGGCTAAAAAAGCAAAGTCAGACCAAGGGCAGGGAGGGGACACGACAGGCAGGAGCACTTATATCGTCTCCAAATGTCAGAGACCCCCCCTCTGTCCTCCTGAACTAACCTTTTACCTTCAAGCATCCTCTTCCCAAGCACGACCGCTAGCCCTCTCCGGCAGGTCACTGCTCGGAGCGGCAGAGCTATTTGCAGCAATCAGCTCTTGCTCAAGAGTCAGGAAACACACGGCCGAGGAGGCTAATTAACAAGAAAACATTTCAATAGCATTTCCGTTTCGTGGGACTCACGGTTTGCATTTGTTCCCCCTTTTCCCCGTGTGTAGAAAAAAAAAAAAAAAAAAAGTGCTGCAACTGCTCTCGGAGACAGGGAGTGACATGCGGATCTCTGGCACCTTCCCGCTGAATTCTTTCGGTGAAGGAGTCTGACCCTTCCCGGGGAGGAGGTTCATGCCTCAGCTGGGTGTGCGTGATAGGAGGGGAACATCTGCACCAAGACGGCCTCCTTGCGTGCAAGAACCACCCACAAAGTGTCTTCTCCCATCACCTTTCCCCCACCATGGACTCCCAAAGTCCATTTTGAGCTGTGGCTCCTTGCGGGCGTGTATTTCTCGCACAAGATTTGTCCCCATCACTCATAGACAAAAACTACTCCCTCCGGCTATAAAAATCAAGTCACGGCGCACTGCAACACGATGATCTGAGAACGGAAGGGTTACAAGTGCTTGGGGAAGCCTGGGTTTAAAACCCAGGTAAAATTCAGGAGGGGAAATGATAAAAATAGAGACGATTTGCAAGCAGTCGGTGAAAGGTGGTCAGTGCTGGGGGTAGAATTTTGCCAGTGCTGAGCCTCTTCAGCTCTACAAAGTGATCCGTGGCTGCAAACCGAGGGGAGAAGCTGGGGGACCGGTCAGCTTTGCAGCTCATATGCTGGCAGCTGAAAGCAGCAGCCAAGGCACTTCCACTTCCCAACCACACCAGGCATTTTCCTGGACCTCAAATGAACGAAGAAACTCAGCAACTCCCAACTTTGCTAGAAATTTCCCCAAAACCGATGCGGAAAGGGTTTTCCCCGACATCTAGCGGCCGGCAAAAACACTGAGAAAGATAACGCGTCAGGAGAAAACAAGCCGTGCCATTACCGGGAAGATTAATTACAAGCGCAATAATATCCAGACCTTCTGATGAAATATTTTACAGTATATTGCCCTCAGGAGAGTGGCTCTTTTTACTGATTTATTTTAACCTTCACATTACGCAGATACGTTATAGACGTCTTCAGAGATGCCCTGGTGTTATTTGCCCCCTGACAGCAAATAATAAACTCTTTCTGAGCTATATAACATTTCCAAGGAAGCCTTTGACGTGACTAGAAAAATATCGAGGACAATTAAGTCACATGGCACTCACAGCCCTGTGGGAACGGATTTGAGCTCTGCTCCAGGACTTGGATAGCATGAGAAACCCTGGTTCAAACGGAGTAGCAAGCGTCTTGAAGGTAGTAATTATTAAAGATCTCCTGGTTAAAGATCCTCTGGGGTCTCTCTATTATTTTAATAACGGTTCAAGCTAACTTTAGTGCTTCCAGAGGAGCCTGTTAGCACGAAGGAGGAAGGGCTCATCGCAAGGGAACGCGGGCAGGAGATCAGCTGCCCGCAGATTCCTTCAGCGGGGAGCAAGGGGATGTGGGTCACGCATCTTTGGGGGTCCAGGTAAATTTGGTTTCTCGCATCCCTGCTTTCGGTCTCACTGGATGGAGCAATGTCATGGGCAGAGCTTGCTGTGAGGTGGACGTCAGCTTGGACTCCCACGGTTAAAACCTGGTTAAGAGGATTCGGGTGATTTGGGGATATTTCCAACCATCTAGTCTGCCAGCTCAGATAACTTGCTTCATCCCTGCCCTTGGTTCCTCACCAGGAATTCATAAGGCAGCCTTTTTCCCTCATTATGGTTGTAATCCCTGGCTTTGCTGTTTGTGCAGCGCCCGGCGCTCCGGCCGCAGAGCCTGGCTGAGACCCCCCACACTCATCACACCAAAGAGAGATGCTGGAAGGGGTGAGGTGGGAGAGGTGACCAGATCCTGCTAATCTGCCCAGCGAGGGACCCACAGCATCCATCGGCATCAGGGGAAAGATGCTGAGCTCCCCCGGGGCCCGAGAGCCGCGGCACACGCCGGCGGGGGTTTGTACAGCGCCTAGCACACGCAGGCAAGGGTCCCCAGCCGATGCTTTCAATCACTGCTTCATTACAGCGAGCAAATCCACCCGTCGTCACCTCACTGGTGTTCGCAGGGCGCTAGCGCCAGTGGTCCTGCCACTCTGGGTCCCACCCCACCTCTGGAGGTTTCTCCACACCGTGAACCTGCTCTTCCTCTCCCGCACAGTCTCCTGATGCCACCCACAGAGCAAAAACCCTCTTAAATCCTTTGATAACCATCAAATCACCTTAATATAATGTTAGGGTCCCACACCATATGACCTAGACACCGTATCCGATTTCTCTCATCGCTGTGAGTATTGGCGTGACAGCACAGGAGTCCCACATTAGACCTGTCTGCCACGGGATCGTGCAATAAATCTTGGCAGACAATTGGCTTCAAGCCAGTTTAAAGCCTGGTTCTGAACACTCACCTTCTCTGTTCAGCCCCTCGGGGGACCAAAACCCCACAGGGAGAAAGAAATTAATTTCTAAAAAAATCTTAGCTAGCAAAAATAACACTGGGGTTTCTGGATGCATCAGACCAGCCCACGCCACGTCATGAAGATCTTGGTACCCACAGCAGCAACTTGCATCGGGGTGCCCCCTAGGTAGGGTTTCTCCCTAATTTCATGGCAACCGGACCTGCATTTTACCACGAGCAGGTCTGAAAAAAATAGACCGGAGCGAAGTACCCACAAAGGAGGCATCAACATCTACATTCGTGTGACCATCGTCTTATTTGTAGGGTCCCTGCAGGGTGGGAGCACAAGTCTGCTGGCTCCGTGTTCACAGCCCTGCTCTGCACCCATGTAGCAGATGGCCAGGGGTGAAGAGAAACCCCCTGAGATAATCATAAAGGTGACCCCGTAACTCCAGGTTCAGGCTATTGCAAAAGCATTCAGCGCTTTGAGCTCCCGTTGCCCCAAAGGGAATTATTCCTCTGCGTGGGGGCTGCAGCATCAGCCCTCTAGCACCTTTACCAACGTTACGAACCCGAAGCGAAGGGCAGCTTGCACAGACCTCCGATGCCTTTTTTGCCTCCCTCTTTCCAAGCCCTGCAATGCTGGAACAGATCCCTGCAAAACCACTTTGGTTAGAGAGCTGTTGTCAGGTCATTTTGAAAAGTTTGCAACACTTTGCAAATTGTTCTTGCTGGAGGTTGTACAATAACAGTGCCGTTACTCAAAAAACCCATCCAAGAATATTATGTTAGACACAGGTCAGATCTCTCCACCCACAGCAATATTCCAAGGGAAAAAAAAAAAAAAAATGAGGAAAAGAAATTGTTAAACACAAGCTGGAGATGACAATGAAAAATTTACTCTTAACTATGTATATTTTTATGGAGAAAGGTTATCTATCCATCCATCATCACATACTAGTACAGGAAAGAGCCTGTGAGTATTTAGATATTTATATCTTGCATGTGTAGTTAAAGAGAAAAAATACTCTTATAGACGCATGGCTGTCTCTACTCCCCCACCCCCTCCCCTTAGATGCCCATCACAAACACTGCATAAATACATTGAAGCCAGTCATCTGACCTATTTTAATCATCTATATTAGGATGAAATGAATAGAAGTGTCTGTTTGTCTCCAGCGACAATAAAGGGAGTCTCAAGCAATTAGTTCAGGTGTAAAAAACTCTGCTGTGCCAGACCAATCCCATCTACACGTCTTGTTTTCTCCATCTCTAAAGCAGAGATAATAAACCTGCTTTTGTCTCAAAAGTACTTGGAGATCCAGAAGGGAAATGTGTTCAGGACATAGGGATGTTATCTACGAAATAGCAACAACGAGGTTAACGACAAGGCTAGTAATGAGTTCATATATAAAACTTGCTGTGGGATTGCAAAAAGCCCAGGCTGCCCTGTTTGGAAAATCATGTCTATATTCTCCCCATAGCTCAACTGGATCCTTCAAAAACCAGCATTTTTCTATCAGAACTCAGTAATTTTCAAATCGAATGTTAAATTAGAAAGGTGGTTATTTCTAAATGCCATTAATTCCATACCTCACAAAAATTGCATGACTCCACTCAGTGCAATTACTGTATTTTTCAGCATTTTGGCGAGTTGAATGCAACAAATACCAAAACCCACATGCAAATTAGAATATTCCTTTTTTTTTTTTTTTTCCATTTTGCGATTTTTTTCACATTTACATTCTCCCTTGCCCCTCTGCCTTGGTCTCCCCACCATCAACCAAATCCCTCACGGTGCAAGAGCAGAACAAGGATGCAACAGGGCCACCCCCAGAGCCGGTGTTTCTCTGGTGGCTCTTGCACCGAGGACACTGCTTCAGCCCATCCCGTCCAGCTCCTGGGAAGCAGCTGGTGCCTCGAGGTCACACCAAGCCAAGACCTCCCGTTCCTGAGCCTGCGGCATGGGCACAGGGCTCTGGGAGGGGGCTAGGGGTGGAAAAGCTGGGTCCTGATGCCTTGAAGAGCTGGATGAAGACCCAGCCTCTGGAAAGCCATCGGCGTTGGCTGGTGGGGATAGAAGACGTAAGACGGAGCCAGGGCTTGGAGGTGTCCCCAGATGGGTCTCAACCTCTGGGTTGGAGCCAGGACATCTGAAAATACGTGCCTGTAAGTACATGTGCTCTGGGGCTGGGGGAGGCATCCCCCCCTATGCCGTCCCCTGAAGGACTCACCGATGAGTGAGGGCACAGGGAACCCCCGTGGAGCACTGGTGGTTGGGTTGCTCCTGAAGACACCGTGAGACCCCACAAAACTCGTGATATCTACGACAGACCCCTTCTAGCATCAGGTCAGGGGAACGCCGGCCTCTGGGCACCCATCCGCTTGGTGTCCTCGCTTTGCGTCGGTTCCCGCACACTTTTAGCACCTTGAAGTCCCTGCGAGGGGCTCCGCAAACCTGCGGCGCTGGATTCCGTGAGGTTTTGCTGCCTCGCTGGGTCAGGTCAGAATCAGGCCCCAGGTCTTCAGCGGAGTTTCTAAATTTTCACAAGGTTTCAACAACATTAATTTCCTTTCAATCAGTTTTTTCCTCTCCGCTGATCCGTCCTTTCTGCCTTTCATACATTTCCAGGCTCTGTAGCCTCATAAAACTTCACGGGAGAACGTTTCTGCTTGCTTGGTGTGGGCAGGAAATTACGGTCATTTTTCACTTCTTCAGCCCGAGGAGGTGTTCACCGGGCCCGTCACCAGTGGGCAGTTGCACACCGGCCCTTCCAGCACCGTCCCCAGAGAGACCCCAGCGCCAGCAACCAACGCAGAAAAGAAGCCAAGTTCTTTATTTTGACTGGCACCAGGAAGGCAACCGGGGCTTTTCAGGAACACGACGTCTCCAGTCGACCCCTCAGCAGCATCTCGGCAGCGCGGTGAAGGCTGTAGAGCACCCCAGCCGTCTCCGAAGGTTAGCAGCAACCCAGATGCGTGTGTTTATCCCAGTTTTGGACATAACACATCCTGCTCCACCACGGTGGATTGAGCGTGAGCACCCACATCCCTCGAAAACCTCCGTGCTTTGACACCTCTCTGATGTATCTGGACCACGAAGCCCCTGAGGACTCCTACAGACACCCCTGTACGGGGAGAGTTAATAGAGAGGAGCTTTGTGGCAGAACACAAATACAAATGCAGGACTTTGAAGTGTCCACCAAGCTTTGTCTTCTTCCTTCATCGTTTAAGGGCCGTGTTGTAGATTGTGGATCCCTGACCCAAACCCTTTCAGGCGTGTTGGGCTTAAAAAAAAAAATAAATGAAGCTGATCCTGCTATGCTACCTGGTTTGAGGAAAGCAACGTGGCTTCTCTCTTTCCCCATCACCACCAGCAACAAACAGACCAATTTCTGGGAGGACTTGGAGAGTGGTAAGAAATCACACCCAACCGTTGTGCAATTAACAGAAGAATTAGAACCCCCAACCCAACAAAATTACCTTGTCTCCCGTAATTTATGGAGAAGATGCTTCAGCCTCTGGGTTTCCAGGCAGGTTCCAGTTTGCTTTCTCACTTGTACTTCAGCACTTGCGAGAAGGTTCGCTGCACACGCAAGGGAGCGGTAGGTACAACCCAAAGGCTACGAAGCCTTTCCAAGGGTTTCTAGCTCTCATGCCATTCAGAATAGGAAATCAAAGGCATCACTGCTAGAGGTAAGCAGGTAAGCAGAGGTAAGAGGTAACTCTCCCAGGTTCAGCCTGTGCATTGCCTGCATCGGGATTTGGAGGCTGGTTTGGGGGAGTCATCTGAGTTGTGAAGTCACAGTGTAATTTTGGAGAAAGAAGGAAACCCAGGCCCCTAGGAAAAGCATGACCTGTAGGGATGCAGCTCTGCAGGAATGGCTTTGTATGTGTTGCTCTTCCCAAGCTCTTTCTATGGCTGATAGGGAAAAATAAAGCTGCATCCCAAGAACAGGACCCCATGCTCCCTTCTCTTCATCGGCTCTGACCGGAGCCCAGAGTAACCAGTTAAACTGCAGTGACCTGCAACGCAAACGTCTCTGCAAACAAACTCCTTCCCTCCAGCCCTAGTGCTCACCCACCTTCAGGAGCGGCTGCTGGGATGCTGGTTTCACCCAGCCGGTGGCAAAAAAAGTGCATCAGTTGCTCACCATCCCAAATACTGCTAGAAGAGAGCTCTTGGAGCAAATACGACTCCCCAGCCCCGGAGTTTGGCCACGCAGCCGCCATCCAGCCGGGCGGGCATTGCAATGCTCATCTGCTCAGCAGAGAAACGCACAAGGACGGGAGGCAAAAATCATTTCTCTTCAGCAAAGGAAGGTAGTTCTGCATGCGTTGGTGACTTTGCGGTTAATAATTTCCATATGTTTAACTAGCCTTTGCAAGCACCGCTCCTACCTGGCTTCCCGGCTTGCTTCCCCGCTGCTGAGGATGGGAGAGAAACCCCACTCCCATCCTCTCCCTCGTTTGGGAACCGGCCCCGAGAGCAGCTCAGCACCCAGGACCCGCGTTGCGTTACCGGCTCCTCGGTATCACCCAGGCCGTGCCCTGGGCAAAGCTCAGCGCTGGCTGTGGCAGGCGCCCGCTTAATCCAGACAGGCACCTTTTTGACTCTTGCGCTGGACTTTCCTGGCAGGCAGGGAGACAGGGGCAGCCAGGAAAGGAAAGTTTCTAAGTATAAAACCTAAAGCGTCCTCAGCCTCACAAAAGTGTCAAAGTAAGAAGCACACGGTTGACCCGAACTATTTATAAACCGAGACCTGATGGAAACACGATGGAGCTGAACCAAACTCCTGATCCCAACCCATCCCTCTCCCCACAGCAGCGTGGCACCAGCCGGTGTCCTTGGCTCTGACTTCCCCAAGGTCAGGGTTTAAATTATAGCTAAGCGCACAAATTGCACCTCTCAGACGAAAAGTAAGTCCTGGATTCCCCCAGGTATGTGGGGAATGCTGGTCCTCAGAAAGGCGGAGATGTTGGTGGATGGTGCACACAAGCAGAAAGCCTGGCTGATGCTGTTGGGAAGAGCTCTGCCCTGCAAAGGGCTCCGAGCATTTTGCTGAGGAACATATCGGGGTGGACACTTACCCTTATCTTTCCTCCCCTGTGGCCATAGGGAAGGCAGCCAGTAAGAGCAACATACCGGTTATGTGGGAGGGATGCTCCAGCTCCCCAGAACCAAAAATCCCGCAAGGTCGCAGCTAACCTCACCAGCTTGCTTTCCACCCAGGCTGAGAGGCGCAAGCCTGGGAGGGACCCAGCACCTGGATCCTTGCCACCCTCTGGCACACCAGACCCCCCCCCAGTCAGCTCGCCCCCTCCTCAGAGACGAGCAGCAGCTCCTTGGGCAGTGGGTGCCACCCAGGAGGAACCTCCGCAGTCCCACCTCAGGTGAGGACAGAGGGTCCTGCTCTGCCCCTGCTCCAGCAAAGGCAAGAGCTGCAACAGCAACTGGTCGTCACACCAAGCCATAGGGACCAGCAGTCTCTTCCCCCCACATGGCGGAGGAAGAAGGACCTGGGGCAGAGAGAAGAAACAATTTGGGAATGTACGAGTCCTAGAAATGTGAAATTTTAAGACCTAGATCTATTCCGAGTCATCAGAGGTAGTCTGGACTGGGAAGGTCTACGCCTCCGGGTTGAGCAGGTTTCTGGTCCTTCCTTTAAGGCATTTTTAGAAGAGCAAACTTGACAGGACTCTCTCACCTATGGAGCCATCCCTTGCCAAACCCCACAGCAGCCTCTGCTCCCCAAATCCTAGGGGAAGGCTAGATGTGGCCACCAGGAAGAGCCCCATCCCCTTCCAGGTGAGCAGGCAGCCCCTGGAAGAACGAGGCTCTCCGCCTCGGCTGCTGCTTCTAGACACTTTTGCAACACAAACGCGAGCCTGTAGGAAAAACAATTGTGTCCCTTGTCGTAACTGAAAGCTATCAAGAGCAGCAGACAGCAGACCACGGTGAGGAATTGTTTTCAAGTCCAGTGGTTAACAGCTTTCTTCGCAGAGCTCGTGGCTGGTCCTCCACAGAAGGTCCCACGCTTCAGAAGGAAACGTTACCATAGCGTTGCGCTGCCCTTGCAAGCGATAATCCTGCTTTTATCACGTGTTCTTCTCACAGGAGCCATATAGGATGCTACGCTTCCAGTGACTAGCAAATTAATTGGGTTTAAGATGTGTAAAATTTAAAAACCACCAGGGGAGGAAAGAATAGCAACTTTTTCCCCGAGCTTTTTATTGAATTCTTAGGGAATTACGGATACGTGCGATTTGGATGAACAAAAACACAGAGCTGGAAAGGAGTTCAGGAGCCTGTGTAGACCACCCTCGGTTGCTGAGACAGGATCACGTCGCCATGGGACATCTCTCGGGGATGGTGTAGCACAGGCTGGGGGCTGATGGGCTGGAGAACAGCTTTTGGGGAAAGAACCTGGGAAAAAGACGACAAACGGTGCCACAGGGGGTGGTGGCAGGAGTGGAGCCAGCAGAGCCAGGGAAGCAATTCTCCCTCTCCGTTGTCAAACAGGGCATTGGGAGCAGTTTGGGCTCCCCAGTACCAGGCAGATGGTGAGAGAACCCAGTGAGGCCACCACCAAGCTGGTTGGGACTGGAGCTCAGGGCATGCAAGGAGAGGGTGAGAGCTGGGTGGGCAGTGAGAGTAGAAGGCAAAGGGGAATTTTGTCACTGTCTGCAACTCCCAGCTAGGATGGTGTAGAGATGAGAGAGAGAGACAGGCTTTCCTGGGAGATGCTCGGTGATGGGAAGAGAGTCAACAGCCCAAGATAGAACATAAGAAATTCCCATTAGGAATATCTTTTCCCCATGAAGGTGGTCAAACGCTGGAACAGGGGTCCAGTTGGGGGATCTCCATCTTTGAAGATACTCAAAACTCTCCTGAACCCCCCCCGGGCAACCTCACATCAAACTTCAAAGCTGGCCCTTCCAGTCCTGTTTACTCTGTATGTCTTTGTTCTCACACCCTCCAGGAGCAGGGATTACAGTCTCCTTGGATCACCTCCTCTAATATTTCCTACTTCTACCGTTCTGAAATTTTTCCTAAATTATACCAAGTGCACATTAGCTGTGTGTGCATGCATTTGTTCTCACCACATGGCAGCAGATGAGTAGAATTGAGACCTTTCCTGCTCTCCTCTTTGCATCCCATCTCTTTTTTTGTAACAGCATCACCTCTGGCTGTTGCTCCGCCTGTGATGGGGAACTTCTCAGCTCCTCTCCCACCACTCAACCCCCACACAGACCCACTTCACATTTCCCCTTTGGGACACAGCAATGTTTTCCCCTTGCCTGATTAGAAAACCAGGTTCAAATTCCACTGGTAGTTTGAAAATCCCAGCTGAGACCCATCGGATGGAAAGAGCTGTATCTGTTTTTATAAGATATCAGTTTCACCGAGGGGAGGAGGTGGAAGCAGAAGAGATGCTGTCCGTGTGCCAGATGGGCATGGAGAAGTCCCAGGCCAAGTTCACACCTCATCATAACAGCTTATTAACCAGCAGGTCAAGGGCTTGAGTAGTAACCTTGCTGTGTTGCAACCCTCATGTAGACATGGGAAGATTGGGAGATACGTCCCACTTGTGGAGGTAACGGAGATCTCTGAAGCCTTATCTGCTTGTGGAATTTACCACAGCTGATCGCAGGCTGTTTTGGTAAGATGCTGTGCAGATTCTTCTCTTGCTCTTTAGCAAATAGGAAGAGAGGCAACAGTTTAGGTTCCAAAAACGTACTCAAGAAACATGCTTAGCCATAGGATTGTGGATTCAGCCACTGCTTTTTAATGAGCTCCCCTTGAGAGCAGCACCGAGACCCTGTTTGGGAGCTGTACAGGGCAGGGGCCTCCACCTCCGATCCCAAGCAACAAGGAAGGATAAGGCATCGCTGCACCGGACAGAAAATACAGCTCCGCTTTGGTTCCAAAAAAATTTTGGCATAACTTGCTACCTTGAATTTTATCTGCAAGCGTTTTCAGCCCGATACCACTGGGAATCCTGATTTTTCCGAGACTTACCAACAGGAAATCCCTGAGCCAGAGGGTTTAGCTGTAATGAACTTATTGTATATTCAAGCGCTGAATGTCAATTTGGATTACGATGTCAAAAATAAGCACTGAGAGCATGCAACCATACCCTGGGGTCACCTGTCAGGAACTCCAGACTGAAATTGGCCAGATATAGACCAGCACAGCCTTGATTTATATTTTTCCCTGTGCAAATATAACAGCTAAGACTGAACAAACCTACTGCATCTTGGAGATGAGCCCCCTCCTCTTCTCCCCAGCGCCTTCTTCCACTTTGCACGGGGCTTCCTTGGCTGGGGATGCTCCATTAGAGGCTGCCCGAAGGACAGGACTAGTCAGATGCACTGGGAGGCTAAATCCCTCTATTAGTGCATGTCTAAATCCCTGCCACTTGTGTCATTCTGGAACCCCAAAGTCCCAGGCACAATCAGGATTTCCATCCTCCCAGACACTCAACACGCACAGGTGAAGACAAGCTCGTGCTCCCCAGCCTTGGGCTAAAGACACAGAGGAATTCATCCGGAGCACGGGATGCAAGAGGAGAGGTGCGTAGGAGCAGGATGGATAATTTCCACCTTCCTCTCCAGGCACACGGCCACAGCCCTGCCCCTGTTCAGGGGCTGCAGGAGCTTGTGCCCGTCTTTCCATCCATCCCTTTTTCTCCGCAGCCCGGATGCAGGCAGAAGCAGGGAGGCCGGACCCGAAAGCCGGGGATCTCTGTTCGTTTTCCATGCTCCATCCCAAGCACTCTGGGGCGAGAGCTGATCCTCTCACGCCGTCCGTTGCTCCCTGCAACCTTGGAGCAGCACCCACGGGGCGTGCAGAGCCGGGCAGCACGGGCTCGCCCCTGCAGGAGGGGTAATCCCATCACACAGGGATGAGAAAAGGTACCCTGCCAAGGGGATGCCAAATGGAAGTTTAAATCCCAGGTACGAGTCCCGTTTTGGATTTTCAAGTCATTCCAAAATAGAAGCCAAGAATCAGATACGCACCTTCTCTAAATAAATGGTTTTGCTAAAGTTTCTGTGAGCTAGGTGCTAATCTTATTATCTGCAGCCTTGGTGTTCTCCCCAATTAATGTCACATTCCCTGAGATTTCCTCCTAAATCCTTCTCATGGAGACTCTACAGCCTCTCATAGTTAGCTGGATGGAGAAAATACTTGGAGACAAGGAAGGTCAAATTTGGTTCCTTCAACTGAAGGTCATGGGCCTGGAGTCTTAAAAAACAAAACAAAAACCATCCCTAACCAACCTCCAAACAAAACCAAAACCCACCCCTCCCTCTCCCCCCAAAAATGAAAAAAGAAAAACAACAACCCCAAACCCAACCAAAACCAAACGACAAAACCAACTGGCAAGCCCAGCTCTCCCCTCTCTCTCCCATAACACTCTAGCCAGTTTGTTGTGAAGCTGGCAATGAGATTAGACCACCATCTGCCTTGAGGAATGTTGAGTTTCCTCTCCCTCGCACGTGCACGCACACGCTCAACTGGGAGAGCGCGGCCGTGGGCCCCAGTGCAGTTATCGAGGTCAGGGATGGGGTTTGCAGGGCACTTTTAGCCTCTTTTCCTCCCTGCAAACCTTCAGCCACATGAGGAGTTGGCCACCTCCATCCATCCATCCGTCCATCCCTCTGGCTTCCAGTCACCGGGAACAGCTCATGGTGGGGGTGTTCACCCCAGCCAAGTAACCGAGAATCCCCCTGGAGACTGCATGCTCTCCCTCCCCTTCCTTGATTTCAGTGACTGCTCATGTGGTTTATATTCCCGAGCCTTTAATTCACTCCGCTCTCACAAACTACACCAGCACCGAAATGAAAAGTCGGGGGTATTGGGTGAGAATAAAACCACCTCCTGTTTTATACTGGTTTTGTCAGGGAAGAAGGTAGATCGCAGAATCAGAGAATCATTTAGGTTGGAAAAGACCCTTCAGATCATTGAGTCCAACCGTCAACCCAACACTGCCAAGTCCACCACTAAGCCATGTCCCCAAGTGCCACGTCTACACGTCTTTTCAATACCTCCAGGGATGGTGACTCCACCGCTTCCCTGGACAGCCTGTTCCAATGCTTAATAACCCTTTAATGAAAATGATGAAAAGCCTTGGGTCTCCTTTGCTTTGGCAGGTAGGGGAAAGGTCGATGGTGTATCTGTTTTACTTGTTCATCTTATTGCTGAAAATCACAGCAGAGGCGGAGGTTCCGAGACGCTCAGCCAAAAAGCAGGAAAAATGCTGCTCTACTCTGTTGGTCCCCGACTTGACAAATACTCGCTCGAGGCAGCGACACTTTTCATTAATGCTGGAAGCCTTGCTGCAACAGAGCGAGCCCACGCTAACCAGCCCACGTACTCCAGTGCCTGATATCTGGCTAACGTCAGGGCAGGGAGGATTAAAGCTTCCCTCTTCGGCCGTCTGCAGTTCCCAGCAAAGCTGACAGCATCTTGGACTTCTCACCCAGGACAAATCCTACCCCCATTTAGCAAGCCTCCTTCGCGGACGAAGAGGTAGCCAAACCACCGCTTCGTGTTGTCGCGCTACGCGCTGTTGACAAAGTTATCGCTATAAAAACAAGCCGGAGCCAAGTCAAAGGGGGCCCTCCACCTACTCCAGCATGAGAGCATTTCCTGCGCGCACGGGGGAAAAGGTTATTAAAGATATATATGGAGGCAAAGGCAAAGATAGCTGCCGCAGGTTGGGGAGCTGCGTTTGCTGTGTATCAGTGTCCAGGGGCTGAGAAAGGTGAGCTGTAAAAGGAGGACTCCATCTGGTAGGTGAAGGGTACGAAATCCAAAGGCTAGGTGTTAAAACTCCTCTAGGTAGACGATAAAAAGGTGCAACAGGAACACGGTTGAACGCACTTAAGCTCAACTGGGAATTAAATGAGAAGATGCTGTGGTTGCAAGTACAAGTTTTTAGCTGCCTAAGTTAATGCTCTGAACAGTCCTTGTCTCTTCCTCACCACCTGCTATTTCCACACTTTTCTGAAATACTTACATTGCAAATAATACACTGAAAGATCTAGGTGAAACTCTGCGGCCCACACAGTATAACCGGTTAGGCAAGACCAGCCTAAAAACTCAGCCTGGCCCGTTGGCACATGCTCTTCCAGCAAATGCAGATGGGAAGTGGAAACACGTGTAATGTTATATGGATATTAAGCACCCCTTCTATGAAGCAGAACATCTCAGTGCCTCTTGCCCTTTCTCCCCATGCAGCTGGATCTCCTTTAGTGGTTGCCCTACACGCGTACGACCAGCTCTTCACAACCGTGACACTAATTTTTCATTCGAGCACCAAGCCTATGGTTTCAGCTGACGGGAACATGCTTAAGCCTTGCTGATGCCTTGTGGTTTGGCAAACATCCGAGGAGAGAAATATCCAGGTAGATCTGTTATTAAGAGTTGCTAGTAGAGCCCAGCAACTGCAGAGCTTGCAATTAATCACATCGCAACACCTATTCCGCAACGGTGCTAATGACAGGAAAAAAGGGAGAGATGACAGACATCAACGGGTGGAGAAGACCTACAGAGTCCATAGGGCTCTCTCTCCTTTGAAGGCCATCTGAAGATAAGTGAAATAAATTAATCTCTTTTGGAAGCAAATGAATTCATATTTTTTTTTTTGTTACAAATTTTACTGAGAAACAGAAAATAGCGAATGCTTTTAGAGATCCCCAGCTATCCTTCAGCCTGCCAATACCGTTTTAAAGAAGGGATTCCTGGGCTGCAGGAAACCACCACCCTGTTCCTTTTGTCCTTCTCTCGCACACAAGCTGAAGGTGTCCTGCCTGAACACACAACACAACCCGCCAACAGAGGAGGAATGGCCCATCACCAAAGAAGAGCCGCGTTCCTGCTCTTCAGACCAAATATCTTGGAGCCGGAATCACAGTCCTGTGTTTCTGATCACCAGGAGAGGTGCTGCACTTGTGCACTGCCCCTTACAGCCAATGTGGCATCACCTTTATTTGCTTACAGAAAGTTCTTTGTAATTCCAGCAAGGCAGCTGAAATTCCTCCTTCTAATCCGTCTCACCACACGCGCTGTTCCAACGGGATGCCCACCCCAAGGCAATCACAGCCAGGTCATAAGGAGGGACCTGTAGCTCCTCCAAAGCTGCTCAGCTCGGCATTCACCGCTGGAGCATTATCTGGAGTGAACATCTGAAAAAAAAAAAAAAAACCAAAAACAAAAACCAGCGTTGTAACCAGCGTTTAGTTTTTGAGGGGAAGGAACAGCACACTGATGCTGCTGTTGGCAATAAGAGCAGAGAGCACCTCTGCCTGCTGCAGAGGACTGAGGGACCCCAAAGCGCTTCTGGAGCCGAGTAAAACGAGCGATTGCAGCGCTAAAAACTCAGGCTCCTCCAAACCCGTAGCTGTAGTTGCCCAGGGATCTTTTAAAACCAGGCATACGTGATTTCAGCTCTCTCGGGGACAGGTGTCAAGCTGTGGCCAGGAGCACGGTGGTCCGTTAACAGGAACCCTCAGCATCTTTCAGACCAGGCCTGGAGACACTGGAGAACTTTGTAGGGACCAAGTTAGACAGAGGTGAACTTGGTTTATCGCCACTCCTTCCAGCATCGGTTTAAGCAACTGTGGAAGAAAGGAGGAACTCGGTGAGGTTACCACAAAGCCGAGATGTTGTCAGAACATCTGCGCTGTGTCTGTCAGGTGCCCAATCTCCCCTCGAGGAATCATTCCCTCCTTCCCACATAGGGCACGTACAGCCAAAGCCATAGAAAACAGACACACTGGAGAGCCCTCTGTCTTTCTGCCAGCGCACTCATGTCTCCAATTAAACCATCGAGGACGTATTGGGTTGCAGTGAAATTTCACCATCATTGCAAATTCGCAGGGAGAAGAAGATTAATATGAGAAAATGATTTCTAAACCCAGCAGCCATGTTCTGAGCAGTGCTAGCCAGGTCAGATGAAACTGCAGAAGACAACCCCAAACTCTGCCAAGACTCTTTCTAATTTCAGACCAACAACCGAAACCAGTCTCCTGAAAACAAGACCAGAGAAACAAGAGCTGAAAGGACGGGACAGACTTCTGCTGCAGGAATGGCAGAGACGGCATGCATGTCCTCCATCAGGAGATATCCTGCAGGGAAAAGATTTTTCTTCCCGAAAAGTGCCTCGCTTGTAACATGTGTAAGTCTTAGCTGAAAATATAAGCACTCAGCACTGGCAGCAAGGAACCGGCCAGCTGGAGGAATATTGCCTTCCCGAGCGGAGAAGCCCAAGGAGACTCGCAAGCAGAACAGCTGCTGAGAGGTAGAGCTAGGATTAAAATCTGGGTAGGACACAGGCAATCCAATCGTTGCACCATGCTGTAAGAAGGATCTTGTACCTTCCGTAAGGAGGAAGATGAAGAGATACATTTCTCCTCAATGGCCGGGTTTCTTCTGCCCGTCCTCTCCGAGGGGTGCAGTCCCCCAGCCAGGACAACGTGCCTGGCAGAAGCGCGACGCCCGCGCTGGCAGGTTTTCCAGCTGTACCAGCTGCATGTCCAAGCTCAACAGCTTTTCGTGCATATGCAGCTTAATTGACTGAACTACCTTATTACACTATTTAAAAAATACAGGCATTTTATATGAAGTTTTTAGGGGGCTGGGACTGGTCTATGTCTGTAGATCCGCTTATATCAGCATTAATAGGCTACGGCACTTCGGGAGTTGCCCATGAGGAGTTGTCCGTCAGTTTTAACGCTCGAGACGTGACCACGCAACCGGATCTGCAAATACTTTTTTAACAGACGCGCGAAAAACACACCGCGTAAGACAGCTGACGGGATTGACTTCGAGCAGCTTAGGCTCAGCTCGCATTTCAAGCGCCATCACCCAAAGGCATTAGCTGCTTTCGGTGACAGCCGTCGGAGAGCGTTCTCTCTCACAAAACCGGGACGAAGGTTTTCCCTGCGACCGAGGGAACGGCACGAACCCCTTCTGACAGGTTCCCTGCAGGAGCTGAGGGCTGGTCGCTGCAATTACACGATGCCTCTGGCACTGGCACGCGGAGCGTGTACCGCTGCTGGCAGGCGGACACGGGACAGAAAGCCAGAGCGCTGCTGCCAAAAAGCCAAAAAAAAAAAAAAAAAAAAAAAAAAATCAATAATTAGAGCAAGTGTTAGATTTATTTCCCATCTCACCTCTATCCAGCCAAGCAAACTACATTTAGTTTTGCCTAAATAAACAGCCTGACCTTGTTTCAGTTTCCCTGGGTACTCCATAGAGGAGCTCAGCACCAGGCCGAGGGCTGCTGCCCCCCTCTCCCGCGGGAGCTGGCTGGCTGGCCGGGCTTGGAGGCACGGCAGAAAACACAGGTTACATTCTCCTCCGCTAACGTCCTCGGGAGAACGCTTCCCCTGTGCAAGAGCAGAAAGCATCTGCTTGCTGTAGCTGGGGAAAGCAGCTCCAGTTCACATGGGTTACTGGAGCCAACTCGAGGCTTAATAGACCTGTGTCAATGAAACCTTTGTAATGCCTGACTACCAGAAAGCATTTTTTCTTTTTTAATATTTTTTTTTTTTATTATTTTTTGATGGTCAGTGCTTTAGTTTCTTTTAACAAGTCAATGCAACACAGGAAGGGACTTTCTGTCCCTGCTAAACCCAAGACAATCCAGATCAGAATGGATACTGCTGTTCCAGATGTTGGAAACTCAGAAATTCAACTGTGGTTTTATCAAAACAACCTATTAAAACTAACCTAATAAAGCTAGATTGAAGAGTCCACCAGATTAAATGCCAAGCTAATCAATGCAATACATACAGGACAAATTTCAGCAGCAGCAGAGCTGACGTCTGACAATCAGTTATGTAGTGGGAAAAAAGTTTTCATTCTACTTAATGAAAAATCGTAAAACAATGTTGTATTCTGCCATATACAAAATAACCTGACATCAGCATAATCAGCAATTAAAAGAAGTCTTAGTTACTTTTTTTCCCCCCAGAAAATATTTTTTTCACCTGGGGTTAAGGCGACCTGCAGACAGGAGGTGCTCATGCCTGCCCAAAGATACCAGCTACACTGGATCATTTCAGAGGACAAGAGCACCTGCAAACAATTCCATCTGAAAAAACATCAGAATCCAGAAACCAAGGAGAAATACCCTCTCTGGCCATTTGAAAGGCGACAAAAATGAGGTACAGAAGAGCCCAAGGTTTATCTAGAACAAATTCACTCTCGAGCAGCACCTCCAGTTACACTTCGGTAAAAACCTCTTCCATTCATAGTTTATGATTCACTTTAATGCAACTACATTTCCATTAAACTATTCAATGTTGCAAAACAGCTTAAAGTAATATTTTTCTCCTGTTATCTTCCCACTTCAGCTCCAGGACTATACAGTTGGTGTCTTGGCATTTTACTCTCTGCTGACAGACAGATTGGGTGGGAGAAAAGAAAAAACAACCAAACCAAAACAAAAACCAAAAACCCCCCAAACCAACAACAAAAAACCTGTTGCTCTGATGATGCCTGGAGAGTCCCTGCAGCTCTTCACATTACACTGCAAACCCACCAGCAACTCCGTATCGTGGACAGTCTCCTCCCAAGACTTGTGCAGTGGCCTCCTCTTCAAGGGGAAGGTAAACTTTTTCGGCAGACATATGTTGCTTATTAGCTGGGACCACAGAAGGTGCTGGACGAGTAGCAACGCCTCCCTGATGAGGGAACACGGCATTTCCACTATCCGTAAAAGTTTTGCAAATCCAGCTGTCTCCCAGCCCCACCATACGCTGTTTTTCCAGCTGCGTGCCATCTTTTGGGAAAGAGCACGAAAAACAACTGCAGTACCAGCTCATGTGAAATAGGATTTGGAACCAACGAGGCAGTCAGGTCTTCCAGCAAACCCTCTTGCCCCAAAATTCCCATTTTGTCCAATAGGGGCCTGATGAACAATAAGCCAAAGAGTTTGGGGGGGCTGGGGAGGACGCTGTGGTTCAAATCAGGCTTGTAAAGAAAACAAACACAAAGGAGCCATTAAGAAAAGACACACAAGTTGAGAGATACTAATCAGTTTTATTTTATAAATACAGATGAGCTTTCCCGCAATTACCAACATAGTTTTAATGTGTCATTTACTATGGGATATTCTGGGTTTGCTTATTTTAAATACCTGGTCAAGCAAGGATAAGCCAATGCTGTTGTGCTTGCTATAAAAATATAGTGGGATATGATCTTCCAAAACTAATATTCTCAAAAATCTTAGGAATTCCTAGTGAGGGGAAAAGATTGCAATGAAATGTTTTCTCCACTTGAAGACATTTGCAGACATTTAACAGTGTCACAGCTGTGCAGGAACTGAAAGGCTCTTGACAGTTTAAAGCACACTGTGATATATCATCTCACCTTCAAACCTACTATTTGTTTCTCTCCCACTACGCTATTTTCAAAGTAATTTACGGGGGGGGGAATAAACACAAAAAAAGCGAGCTATGAGGTGACTGCAGTCTGAACAATCCCCCACCCTCACACCAACGAGAAGTTTGTCAGTGCTTTAATTAGCCCTGCGATGCTGTCGCCCTTCACACCACCTTCTACAGAGAAAGCGATGAAAGTGGAAGAGAAACACGGGGACAATTTAAGGCCTAAAGATACTAAAGATACATCCGTAGGAAGCGCGTGAAAAAAGCTTTGTGCGGCAGATGCAGAAATCAACCATCGTGTTTGACACATTAACAATTACAGGGCTCAAACAGGAACAGCAACACAACATCGGGGAGGAAAACTAGACTTCATTTGGTTGGGTGCCACCTGAGAAAGTGCGCAACTAACAAAAAAAAGAATAAAAATATCCAAAGTCCTGCTGATGCTCTACGAACCTAACTTCAGATGTGGCTTAATTGCACTGAGACGCTCCGTGTTTGCCTACGAAACACAGCGACTTCACAATTACTCTTTGGGTTGCTTTGAAAAGTCACCACCGCACGCAAGCTAACGCCTTTCCGTTACAGAAGACGACGAGCGTGCCTACAAACAGAAGGTCTGTGCTGCTTCGAGCGTGCCAGATCCCGTCCCGCAGGGTACGCGACTGACTCAACATTCCCGAATTCCACCTAAAATCACAACGCTTTCAGAAGACGGTAAGATATAGTCACAGGACAGAGTACCTTGTGCCCACTCCATTAACAAGGGCTTCAGGATGCCAAAGGACAGTGAGAATTTCCTACCTATCTCTTCTCAAAGTTGACGGCAGTGCTTTAAGCTGCTGCAGCATTTGCTTTAGGGAAGCTTTTCATGAGGTTGGAACAGAGGAGCTTATTCAGGGAAAAAGATACTCACGAACGTGTCCAACTTCATGCCCAAGTTTGTACCTGGCATCACGTTCAATGTCTTTACAGAACCGAGGTCTCTGCTTCCGAGTGCTTTCATCTAGCACGTCGTACTGGGACAGACCAAGGATAATGAATTGCTGCAGAAAGGTTCGATCCAACAACTCAATTGCAGACACAACCATTAAAAGCTAACAGAAAAAAATGTGAATATAATTTTAATACAATCATTAAGGTGTTACCTGGAAAAATGCATATTCTAGAAGAGTGCTATTATGTATATTGGTTCTCACATACACGTCTCGTTCTGACAACAAATAGCTGAGATTATACATATCCACATTTTAAAAAGTTAACTTAGGCTAGCCTTACGGTGAAGTTAGGAAAAAGACTAGGCCATTGGTTCAAAAAAAAAAAAAAAGCATAGACCAGGGAGGAAAAAAAGCCAGGCATGATGAAGTGTTTTTTATTCTGCTATATATTTTTATATTTGAGAGCTCACAACCGAGCCCAAATTCTTGGGTATACAATAATAGAAAGCAAGAGCAATGAAATCCAAACTGAAACAAATACCAGGAATCACAAAGCAGGCTGCAAATTGCTTTCCCATTAGTGCAGCTGAACACATGGGCCAGCGGTAACCTACCTAACAGCAAACCACACCTCCCGTGAACAGCTGGAAGTTTCTTCCTTTAAAGTACAGATGGTTAAAAAGATATTTATTTAGATGAATAACGTTAAGTGCCTCCTTTCTACAGAGGGTGGAGGGATTCCACAAATTCGCCTAATGCCAAAGTGCTGACTGCATTTTTTCCGTCTGGGTTTTTCCGAAGACGCCTGTGAAGCTGTCCCTGGTGGACACCTCGGAGGGCGGCAGCCGAACCCCCCTTCGGAAGCGCGTTCGTTAGGTCTCTACTGCTGAGGCCTGTGCCCAGCTGAAGTGGGGAATGGTCAGGCTGAGACTTTCATACACCACCTTAGAGACGATTTACTCCTCCAGGCTTCTACTGGTAGGAACAGCGAGGATGGAGGAAAGGACTGGGGGGGGGGGGCGGGGGAAGTAATTTCTGATTAATCAGGTGCAAGGAAACTGCAGATATCACACAGGTGCTCATTCTCTGGCAAGTTTACGCCACCAGCTGAAGACCCATCAGTGCAAACTAGAACTTCAAAGGCTACAGAACACAGCCGAGGGAAAGCCGTCCAATTATAACAAATTCATGGTATTCCTGTAACACTGACTACGTTGCTCGGGAAAAAAAAAAAAAAAAAAAAAAAAAAATCACAGGAGTACATATGGGAGAAGGTAAAGAGGTCTTACCATAAATGGTAATTTATGGTATTTTTAAATTAACTTTTTTTTTCTTCTTAAAAGATTGAAATAAATTTAACTCTAAATAATAATTAAGAAATTAACAAACATTCATAGAAGGGCCTGATCAGCACTAGAAGTTGTTTCCAGGAAAGCCTTTATAAATGGATTCCAAAGCCTAAAAAAAAAAATTTCCAACAGATTACAAATACCAGACATAAGAGGACTGGAAGCAGAATCAAAATTTACCTGGGCTGTGAATATACCATGATCCTGTGTTATCGTGCTCAAGTTCATTTGTCTAACACCATAGGAATAGCTTTAGCTTTTTTTCTTTTTTTTTATAATTAATATAAAGAATAAGTGCAATTTTATCTCTATTCCAGATCACTGACTTCACCTCAATGTCTGCTATCAAATCCCTGTCCAAGCTCACTTGTCCGAACTTTTACGCGGTCTGCGGAAGCTGGACATGTTTTCATTCAGTGCATAGATCCTTCGGGAGAACTCCTCAAACTCCCCTAGGACTTGTTCGTCACACTCCACTGCCACGGCGTGCTCCACCGGGATGGAGTTAAAGTCTTCTAGCTGATCTCCCGCGCCGAACCCCGTGGCTTCCATCCCCATGATCTCCTCCGCTTGCTCCACGGCGCAGCAAAGGACAGGGCCGAGCGAGGGGCGAAACTCGCGGGGCTGCTCGTTCCCTGCGGCGCCGGAGCACTCGCCGGGCACAAACGCCCCATTTATTGCACTGGTACGTCCTAGGAGAGACTCCTGCCGCTCTCGGGTATGGTTTAGGCTCCCGTTCTCTCCGTTTAAACTGCTGCACATGTCCTCGCCTTTCTTGGGATTTCCTTTTGAGGAGTCCGTAGAGGTATCCAAGGAAGAAGATATCGATCCAGGTTTTTTATCTAACTCTTCTACGGGGGCTGTGATGGCAACAGGCTGCGTTAAAGCAGAGTTGTAGCTAGGAGGAGGAGTTTTGTACTGTAGTCTTTCGTTTCCCGTGCTGGCTCGTTTTCGGAGTCCTTTATCTGGAGAAGGAAGCCCACTGGAAAAGCCAATATCCAATCTGCCGAAGCTAGAGCTCTGTCTCTTTGGAACAGGAATTGCACTGGATGTATGGTGTCGATCACTATAAAAGAAGGAAAGGATAAATCACAGCTGTCAGGCATGCTCACCAGCAATACAGATGTTTAACCAAAGGCTGAAGCAATTATTTTATCACAACTCTGGGCTCCGTTTGGCCAACTACTTGTATCCTAAAGTGCTAAAACCCCAAATGTGTTTAATGCTGTATGAACTACAGAAGACACCCCAGAGGACAGCTTTACTGAAAACTGGTAAGATCGTGTAGGAACATTCACAAAGCTCTACGGTTCGAAGAGTCAATCACCCAAGAAACCACCACGTTATGTTAATTCGTACTGTTAACACCATTTTATAGGACCAAGCTGTACTTTATGAATTATTACTGTTGACCATATATTTATGTATTTATGGCCTGTACTAGGCCATCATAAACTCTTCAAAAGTGAGTAATAATCGCCGAATCCTCTAAGAGCGACTTCTTCCAACAGTGGACTTTCCCGACAGCTGCACAAAGGAGAAAAAACACACTAACTGCTATTTGCGGAGGATTGGTTTTGCCAGATCTTCTGCTCTTCTGTGCCAATCATTCCAAAACTTTTTGGACAAATGTCAGCCTCGGTTTCTTGAGGAACATGAACTAATCAAGCTTAATTTACAAGTTTGATTTTACTATTTCATACAGTTCCACAGACCACTTACACTGTCTCAGGTCTATAATTTGGAACATCATCTGGGGTGTGTTATACAAATTTTCCTTCATCGGCTTAATCCTTATCCAAATATAATCACCATCCTATATGCAAATAGTATGTTGTAGATCAACTTAAGCAACTGGTTCATTCTCCTTCCAAATTTAAAAAAATAATAATAATAAAATACTGATAATAATAAATTACTGATCTGCTGAATATGTAACTTCAAGGTTCAACTGCTATCAGTGTGAGTCTCCTTCACTAACTCCATTTAAAAGAAACTCCTCCTACTCAAGGCCTGATACATTTTGGGATCTGTCTTGCAGGGGAAAATCTTGGAATAGCAGTTACAAGTAGTCCCTGTCGTGGATCCTTTCCCACATCATTTTTCTTTTTTTGCTCCCCTTTGTAAATAGGATAAGCTAGATTGCAAAAAGTCCCTCTGAAAAATAACTACCGCTCTTTAATTTCCCCTCCCATCTTACCTCCTCCCAGGCTGCCCCTTAATACATGTGTAGGGTTTCCTTCTCTTCCAGAAAACCTGCAGATTACCTTAAGGAACAGTTGCTTTTCAGAATTTGCAGTTGCAGACAGTGAAGTAGAGAGATAAGTGCCATACATGCAGCTAGCGGCAAAAAAAAAAATCAACTTTCTCCTTAGATTTCAACTCCTGTTTCAAACCTTTTTAATGCAAACTCCACATAGCATTTGCAGCTTTGTTCGCAAGGGTTTGGAGCATTCTTAACAGAGGTGACTGAACAGAAAGCAGTATGTGCCACAGATGCTAATAAGTGCTGTATACATGGTCTTGGAGACTAGTCCTCAAGTCCCTTACTGACCAGAGACTTTAAAATACTTCAACTAACCCCGACACAATCAACCACTTATTTTTAAAAGGATGTAATACAACAAACACAAGAATCTGAGGCAGGAGACTTGTCAACTTTACTTAGGCCATGTGCATTGCAGACATACTGGGGATGGTCTCTTTTCCTCTCCTCTTCCCCCAGCTTAGCGCTTTCTGCCTTGATTCAGAAAATAAATGAATACTCAGTATTACTTATTTGATTAGGTTCTCTTTATCTTAAATCTCAGCTAAGAAACTTTTTCACTCTAGGTCCCTCTAGGTTTGCTGAATCTTCCTTAAGAGGGAGCACAGAAGATAGAGTGCAATGTTTGCAGCTTTAACAGCAAAATGTAGCAAAACAAGGTATTTTGCTCTATATCAAGTTATTAGAAACTTTACAATTAAATTGTACATTTTAGGAATTTAACCAAATTTCAAGATGTGCTTATATTCACAAAGCCGGATATCATTCAAGACACTTCTCTGGGTCCAAGGGCACATCATCCTATGTTTACGTGAACTAATTCTTCACGGACAAGCGATAACTGACTACTTACAGATCACTGCTCAAATTATAAGGCACTTTGCAATTAAGTAGATGGCGCTTTCAGTGCAAGACATTTAAGGTCTTGCTGCTGTTCCCATTCCAGATATAGAGACGCTGCAGAGCTGAATTATCTTTCTTCTACTTGGACAGGATAGCACGTAACACGCTGATCTGCATGTCTTACCAAAGAGATGTGGCAAGATGCACGTCCCGCCTTGAGGCACAGAAACAAGGACAAACGGTGGCTCCGTGTCGTGGATCTGGGCAGGAAAGGCCTCCCCCCTCCCCTCGTCCTGACAAAACCGAGCCCAAAGCACAGGCTGGGGCCAGTCTCGCTGCTAAGAGGAACCTAAGCCTGCCGTGAGTCTTGTGTCCTTGGAAAAACCAAACCCTGCTGCTGAAGTTTGGTTGGTTTGTACTGTATTGTCAATGCCAGATCCTAAGGGCAACACACTTGCTTTTTGCAGCTCTAGAATGAGCTGTATAAAGTGTGTTTCTAAGTCTGGACCTATTTGACAAATCGGTTGTCTAATACCATTTAAAACAGTGAGCATGTATGCAATTCAAAAAGAAAGTGGGGTTTATAAGAACATTCTCACAGAGGCTCCTTTTCAAACTCAAAGGCCACTCACTGCCAGCCCTTTCCAAAGAAACAGGCTGTTCCCAGGACTGATTCTGGTGTTACATTCCCTAAAACAGTAACGATAAAAATCATTCTGCTTGATTTCTATCGAAGTGTCAGGGATGAGTCAAATGGGAATGTATTCCTGCTGAAGTGGAACCCAGAAGGACTGCAGATTCCAGAGAAACAACCCCACACTTTTGAAATAAAAAAAGCAAGACTAGGAATAAGAGAAGACGTACAGGCAGAAAAGGATAACTCCCCCCCCCATGTACAACAGAAGGCAGATGCATAGATATATCATGTTAGTTGTTCTGCAGACAGTGTGGGTCCAGATTCAGCAAGGGATTTCAGCAGCAACAGCTGGAACAGTCTATGTGCTAGCTGCAGAAGTTACAGCACAAGACACTTGTACCTCTTACAAAGTAAAGGAAGAGTTTGACATCAAAGCATCAGATCCGCAACACCCCATAGAGCAGTGAGGGCTTCCTAGCTCCTGATCTAGGCACAATGACAAGAAGGGTTTATAGGAAATCCTGCCAGTTCTCTGGATTTTATTCAACCATCCACAGGTTGAAATAGGCGTTTAGGAAATTAAGATCTACTCTAGCAAGAATTTCAAGCTGTCCTTTGTGGCTTTAAGTACAGGTACAGATCAGCGTTTCTCAAAACAGTCACAAGGCTATCTACTCTTTGCACAATATTTTAGCGATAAAAGCTCTTGCCTGAAATGTAAGCAGTCAGAAGAGGGTCCAGACGAGTTACAAACACAGTGGCCAGACAAGTTACAAACACACCAGCCTATAGACAGGTTTGGAGTGGTCTCTCCTGTTGAATATATCACCCTGCAGCACAAGATGCAAGATATCAGGAGAGTAAGAGCCATCTCAGACGAGGAGGACATGTAGGGAGAGAAGGGCAGAAAGCAAGCCCAGGTTTAATCCTAGCTCCTGAAGTTGCAGAGGCACGCCGTCATGTAAAACACAAGTAATTCTTGGAGAGATCAAACTCAAGGCAAAGCCTCTTCACCATCTGAACAAGTAATACGCGCTACTCTTATTTGTTGTGCTGGACTGTGCTTCAAACTTACTCAAATTCATTTATCTCACATCAGACTCTTTAAAGGGCAAAGACTTAAGTATGGCATTAAGACTGGCTAATTGGCAAACGCCAAATTACCTTCAGCAAGTGCTGATCAGCCCAATTTAGGCACAACAGCAACTCTTCTATGCAGCAGAAGAAATTTAAGCGTCTGAGTATACCAACATGAAAACTGGTGTCTAATTAGCTCGAGAGAAGTAGCTTTACAAACTGTTCCGGTGGGCATGTAAATTTAAGTTCCTCCTAAAAAGAAACATGCCTAAATTCCTATGTAAATCTAGGCCTTACAGGCAAATGGGTGAGAAATTAATTAGCTTGCAGGACCAGGAGAGTTTTTAAAGAGCTTGTTATGACAAGGCTATTCAAGCTAACACATTATGTATGCCTGAACAATATGTCTTTAGTCCAGCAGCCAAAAAAATCTTCCCTTCCTTAGTAAGTTGAACCGGCAGAATGATCTATACTAAGTGATCTAACAGCCTAAACGTAGCAGCTAATCTCCTTCACCTACAAAATAACTTCCTAGTTAATAGAGTATGTAAGGGCTGCCCCATAGGGCAGTAAAGCAGGAACGATCTTCATTTATCATGCAAGTGTTCAAACTAATGCATTAGAAAAAAAAGCACTTGCAACGAGGTTCCTTAAACTACATGCAATGAAATGGACCTTACTTAAGACTACAAAACTAGGTTTTAAGCTGCTGGAGACACATACGGGCAGATTTCTGAAACTGTCCGTTGCTACCAATAAATATGAATAGGATGGGTTTAGCTTCAGTCAGGAATAAACATGAGGATAACAGCCCAAACCTGAGAAAGCAGGAATGAAGTCGATAGAATGGCTTAACTGCTTATCAAATATTATCCAAGTCATTTAGATAAAAGTAAATATGGAGGACTTTGAGGATCAGCCATCTAAGAGTTCATTGCCCAGGCTCCTTCCACAGTCACTGGAGAAAGAAACCGAGTACAGGAGAGAAGGGTGGGTAATACTCTACTGAGAGCCATTTATGATGAGTGGGAGAGCCACCCTCTCTGGATGCCTGTTCTCGACCACAGGGGCAACCCAGGCAGCTAGTTTAGGCAAGCGTGCAGAAGGCAAACATGAGAAGATGAATAGCTCGCTCTATACTTTTAAGTAGAACAATGGTCATAGTCTTGCAGGCAAGTAAAAGCGAAATGGCTCTAGGTACAGTGGGTTAAGCAGTTAAGTCAAGGGGTCTTGTCCTGTTCCATCACCTCCCTCCAGGTGAGAATGAGAAGTCAAATTGAGGGTTTGGTTCATCAGTAATGTTTACAGAGAGGCACAGAGCTCAGAAATACCAGGTTGCTGCTATTCTTCACAAAACCAAGCAGCCGAGGAAGGGTCTCTCTGCCATTTGCAACTTCCTTGAGGAAAAGGCTGGACTGTTCCCAGAATTCATAGCACTGTATCAAGGCAAAGTCCAGAGAAAGAGACGCTTTATCAGCTTCACAGCTGATGGAATCAATAAAATGTATAAAAAAAAAAAAAAAAGCAAGTCCCATTAGAAAACTATCATCCGATTGCCCAGAAACTTTAAAAGACTGTAAGGTATCGTCGCCAGTGAAAAGAGTTTGGCTTGCGGGAGCATAGACTTTGAGGTACAACCTTGACCTCAATTACTAGGGTTGAGCTGGTTCAGCTTCCAGCCACAATTACTTGGTCAATCTTCTGAGACAGCAACCAGATGTGGACACCTGTCCGAAAAGAACAGCCTGCAACTAGTGGAGTATAAAAACTGATGTGATGAACTGTCATCGGGCCTTCACGACTTTTAGTCATCAAGTTGGATCAGACTACGACTGGTTACGTACATGAGTACGTATAGTTCCTGTCAGGAAGCAGGAGTTCCAAAATTTAAAAAAAAAAAGAGAAGAGGAGAAACCTTGATTTATTGGACACTATAGATAAGAGTTACATCATCACCAATCTCAATGTTTCAATTGCATCCAAATCTCAAAAGACAATTCATAATAGTCTAACTTCAGCTGTAAGTTTTACTGGCAGCAAAACTACAATGTAGCTGTTTTCTCCCCAAAACATTACTCTTCACTAGTTAATAATTAGTCAGTTTGGGCATTCTTACAGACCTAAGGCACAAGACACAGACTCTATGCTGTAAACAGGCAAGATAAAGTGATTCAAGTAGGAGACAAACATTTCTAAAGTTCTTTTCTTAGTGAACAGACTCTGGTTGTAATCTATTTGCAGTTTTGATGAAAAGAAAAAGTTTCTTCAGTCAGATTCAGTTGTGATTATTTAATCTGTCTGCAAGGGGCTCAGAGAAACTGTAAAGCAGTATGAGAGACAGAATACAATTCACAGGCTCAAATATGTATCTTTTCCTCCCCCAAAAATGTTTCCTCTGAGGAACATTACTGGATCACAGCTGGTCAAAATACTAAATCTTGATTGTCTGGCCAAAATCCAAAATCCACAGCTACAGCTCTTTGGTATGAGAATACTTTAAAAAAAAAAAACTTAAACACCATTTGATCTTTTTTGTTGCAAACTATGACCTCATGGCAGTAAGAACGCTAAATGAAGGTGTTTAAGTTGGTTTATAGCCATCTGAAATGTTTGAAGCTCCAAGCGCAGCTCCGAGCCAATACCATGTCAACTGTGCTAAAAAGCAATAATAGTTTCTCACCTTCTTAGAGATTACTGGTTAAATAACGCACAATAGTGACAGGGCTGCAAAGGGAGGCTGCCAATATGAAGTTAAGGTGAAACTGCGTCTTTTGGCAGCTAAGAAATTCTGACACACGCTTTTTAAAAAAAAAAAAAAAAAATCTTCATAAATTAAGCTACCAGAGTTTTCTTAACTCAAACATTTAAGTTTTAGGCTCCTCTTGAAACTAACAGCATATGAATCAAGAAGTACCTTCGAAACACAAATTTAAGCCTTGGCACACAAGTATTTCGAGTAAAGCTTTTAAATGCAGGCTCAAAAGGACATCTCCCTGACTACAGACAAGACCTTCTAAAGGAGTACCTCCTATTTGCCAGCATTAGATAAGCCTATTGTCTAATCTATTCACCAAGAAAAAAAATCTCCTTCTCACCGGACTGTTCAAGTTTGCAGTGTGCTCTTTACTTGCCATTTATAATCACAAATACTATCCCTCAGAAGTTACACAGAGTAAATAAAATTCAGCTGAAGAATAGGAGAGAAAATGAAAGAGTCTCTTGGTTTAATGCAACCATGATCTAAAGAGCCTGACGTGTGAAAGATAAAGCTGAACATGCAAAAAGGAATAAAGCTATGTTCAAAATGTACAGGCTACCTGTAAGTAGAGATTTGGTCTCAAAAGCTGTAATCAATTGCATTCTCAAAAGAAAAAGAATTTAAGAGAAAAACTGCCTAGGGCCTTTTGCATCAGCAAAAGCTAATCTTGAAAATGAGCTGCTTTTCTGGAAGCCAGTAAGACTCCAGGACTAAAAAACTGGGAACAGAGAGAATTATTCCCAAAAGGAAACAGAAAAGATTTGGGGGACCACAACTGAGACAGTTTAAATCAGCAACAACTTTGGTTCATCGTCTTTCACCTTAAGAGTCAACATCCAGATTTGATATCAGAAAAAAATAAGTATTTTGCAATTCTGCAGCCTCCATAACAATGTGTGCGGGAACCAACAGATCTGTCTTGATTTCATCTCCATACAGTACAAATAATGTTTTGCAGTAGGGGTAAGGGGGAAGAAAAGTAAACAAAGCAGAATATAGGTGCCAGGAGAGATATGAAGAGGGAAACAGAGCTTGTAGACCTGCAAGCTTGCTGCAATAAATCACGCGTGTTGGGATGTGAAAACACGTATTAATCATTTAAGTGTCATGCCTGAGAAACCAAAACAACACAAATCTCACCAGGCAGAGGGATCCAGCAGCAATGCAATTAAACCTTGATGCAAAAGCACCGGACTCCACAGACCTTCAACAGGGCCGAGGGCTGCCCCAGAGCTCCAGGCAGAACAACTGGAGCTCAGGAAAGCCTGAAGCAGAGACTTTAAAGACAAATTTGCTCTGATAGAAGTATGAAGTAGGTGGGCTCTTCTCCAAAAGCTGCAGGGTTCGTTTGTTTGGTTTCAATCTGAAGAGGTAAAGAAACTATTTTGTACTCAAATCTAAACTGATGCTTAGCAGAGAAAAAGGTTAAGCCTGAAATAACTATGTATTTCAGTCACCCTGTGTATCTAGGGGATTCAATTCCATTCCAGACTGCAGAGAAATACAGATCTCTCTAGTCGAAAGCAAAAATGAGGACAACGCATGGGCTAGGAGTTAAAACCAGTTCAGTTGAAAGAGAAACTAAGTACAGCGTAAGTATTTTTTTTTACCAATGCGATTATGATTTGACAGAACTTAAATTCAGCAAAACCCAGCTACAGTGCTAAGAAAGGAAACTGAAGACCAGCAACAACAAAACCAAACAAACCAGGCAGTGCGAGTGAATCTGCAGATAAGAAAAAACCATCACTGCCTTCTATGTTCCTGCTCTCAACCTGCAAACGAAGGATAACCTGGAAATACTTTACTGACTACGGTTTGCGGCAGAGGGTCATATGACTCACCTACAGTATCCTGAAAACAAAAAAATCCTTCAAATCTTCATTTTAACAGCTGGTGGCTTTTATGCTTGTTTAAATGTATGTAATCAGATATTATCCACGAGACAGTGGGCATCTGTACTCTGCTATGTATGTGCTCAACTGCAATGCCCAATTATGAAAGTCTAGCCAGTCTTCCCCTTGAGCTAGACTCCCTGTAAAGCCTCATTTCCATTTATATTATTAGGAAGTACTAAGAAGCATTGTTTAGAATCATTAGCCTTAAAAAAAAAAAAGTTAAAAATGAACAACTATTCATACAAGTTTTGGAAGCGAGAAGGAAATGAGGCATAGACATTCATGGGGGGGGCGGGAAGGAGGGAATGTGATACTCCCAGAGAACTATGCTTAATATTTCTATATGTTTTGAAATATTATCCAGCAGAAAAATGTGTTTTGTCTTGCTAATGACTGAGTATCACCTATAGGAAAAAAAACCCCAGCTGTATGATGGCTATACCTCTAAGGCATAACTAAAGCTTCCATTATCAGTTCTTCCAAGCCAGCACACACCAGAAGGGAAGAACAGATACCTATGCTTTGAAAATGATTCCCATTTAACATGTCCCAGAGTCATCCCACCTCTGCTTCTTCAAGACTAAAGGAGACATCCACGACCTTTACCGCTCCCACTCTACTGATGAGCACAAGCGCTACAGAAGTCACAGTTTCGGTGTTTCAGCCCTTCATTTCCAGATTTGCTTAGGGGACCACATGTCATCTTCGGATTTTTACATCACGGGGATGGATACCACACAAATACTCATCATAATATTTTCCTGATGAAGAAAGCTTTTCTTTATGCATCTTGCTGGGGGATAAGAAGAAAAGCGGGGAGAATCTTTTCGGCTGTGCCTGAAATTACTGACAGAATAAAACTGCACATGGGACTGAGCTTCCTTTTCTCAGGGCCTGTTTGCTTTCACTGTTCTGTTGGCCGAGTTGAATTTTCATCAGGCAACGCTTTTTACAGTATTGCTCAAAGGTGATTCTTTTTCTACTCCTGTATTTGTTTTCCTTTGCCAAGACTCTCCTCCCAAAATAAGCGATTTGGACGCTAGCTTAGAGTTCACACGGATCAGCATTTATGTGCAAGGAATGAAAAGATAACAAAGGCAAAGAGTGACACAGAAATAAGGGCTGGTAAGAGCTGTGGCATGATGATGTCCCATAGGTTTTTCATCACCGTTATCCACCGAAGTAGAATTTTTGTCCCAAAGGTCTGATCTATTGAGCTCTGCTACTCTGAGACACTAACCCTGCTTGAAGCCTGCTCTTACAACTTTTAAATGGAGCAATAACAAAAAGCTTGCTTTTGTTTTTGCATAAAAGGTTGTATGATCACATACTGTCTCTAGAACCGATGTGGTGTTCTTCCCATGTTCTGCGTGTTGCAGGAAAAAATAAAAAAAGAAGAGACTTTTAGAGCTTAGCAACATCCTAGGACCCTACTAAACTACAGCAGTAAGAACGCTGTTGGAATAGTAAAATCCTTTAAAAGTTGCAGAAATTGGGTACATACGAGAAGGCTGTATATGAGCAGTTCACCTGCTGTTTTTCAACCCAAACTTAGTTATCACGTAACGCTTTTTCTGCGTTCATTTCAGGCACGTATTTCCATCACTACAAAAATCCACTTTATGCTATGCTGCCTCCATACCTGTCATGCAGAGAGCAAGACCAGAGAGTACTTTGCATTATGCTAATAAAGGCTTTGCTAGTTCTGCTGGTTTAACATGTAAGGAATTCAGATATAATATGAAAAGCACTAGAAAGCTTTAACTCCACTGTTAAAGGGCCAGTGCCACAATGGTTAGTGTCATTTCACATCAGAATTAAAAATTAATTCAAGCCTGGTTTTCAGTCTCCCCTAAAAGCCATACACTAGCCAAAAAATATTAAGGCTTGGCTATTGGTGCTTTGTAGTTTGTCATCTTACTAAGAATAACTAGTTTCCGTTAAGAAGACTGGAAGCACTCTTTCGCCTCAATTTAGCATAATATGGGCCAGAAGAAGTTATTTCTCAGACCACCCGAAGCAGTGAGGGAATCCATATCCACCACCAGAGCACCTGGAGGCAAAACCTGGTGGGGTTACCTCAGACTGGATGATATTTTCAACACTTTGGAGTATCCAGGGCATCTACATGGGGCCAGGTATGACACAGGGACCACACAAGACCTGTGCAACTTTGGAGCAGTGAATAATTAACGTAGGGATCCTAAAACAGCACAGTGCTACGTTTAGGTGGGATGCAGGTACCCAAAGAATGAAGATGAGAATGCAGGACAAAATAATCACTTATGGTAAGAGGCTGCATGAGCACACACAACTCAAAGACCACAAACTTAAAAAAAAAAAAAAAAAAAAAAGATACTATAAGAGAACAAGAAAACATTAGAATACTGTAGACATTTACACAGCGTGTATTTTGGGAAACTCAAGAGTCTTCACCAAGCATGCTTACCTCACGTGAAGAGGAGCTGCTCGTTTGTAAAAAATCCTTACATCCCAATTTTTTTGTAGTATCCACCTCTTTCTTCTTAATTATAAAAAAATACTTACCATCTAACCATTAGTCCAAGCTCCATGAAGTTTTTCAGGTTAGGAAGAGTTTGCCTTAGATCTGGAGTACTCAGCCCATGTTGATATCTAAGCTACAAGAACAGAAAAAAACTAAATTAGCGCCGCTTTCCAAAGCCCAGATTCCAAGGAATATAACATTATGGTCAGTTAATTTACTAGGTTTTCAAAGAAAGTATAGGATAATCAAGCAGTTCCAAGAGATCTATTCCCCTTAAGGAAATGTTCCATTTAATACTCATAACCTCATATTAGCAAAACCCACCCAAGAACAGGGACAAAATAATCAGTCAACCTGACTGTTAAATCTCATTACACTTTTTCCATTTCCTATCTGTAACAGGAGAGCAGCCTCACAGCTTAATAAAACTACAGCCATTAAGTGAAAAGACCAAATTTCAACACAATCTTCTATATTCACTGATTCAAAACATTTATTTGTATGCAAGCGCCATCTGTCATCCTGAGTATATCAGTGTATGCTGGAATCAGTAGTGGAATTATCACAGTAATATCAACTAGTAAAAATACATACTGTCACACAACTGATCTAAATCTGTGCTCCTTATACCGTTTACATCAACATTTAAAACTGCTGCTATTATTCTTATAATTAAACCCAGCATTCAAATAAAACGCCATGTAGCTAAGAGAAAGGCTTCAAACATTGACTGACTTTAACCCAAGTATTATCTCCTCTGTGGGTGCAACCATAAATGAAAAGATTCAACACGCTGACTCCATGCAAACCGCAACTTGCTTTTACCCTCAGACTATCAGATGAAGTACACATGACTTAACTGTCACCGCTCGTAATTAAACTGCTTAATTAAGAAGTCCCCAAACTAAAAATACCTCTGAAGAAAACAGCACATGGAAGGGAAAAAGTCTTTCTTTCAAGTTTGAATCTCAAAACTTCAGGGAAATTTATCCCTCATGTGGTTAAAATATGAAAAAAAAAAAAAAAATCCTTAAATTCCAGTATCTTTAAGACTATCAGAACGAAGCAGAATCAGCTTAATACACAGTTCTCAGCAAATATTAACACCCCGTAGAAGTCACAGCTGACCTCCAATACACACATACCATAACTGCACAAATTCGATACTGACAGAGCTACTTGCTGAAACATGGAACAATCCCACTCAAAGTTAAATTTGTTTTTTAGAATTACACACGTGTTTCCATAATTCATGAAAGTAAGGTGTAGGAAAGCATCCTCTAAGTTAGAAACATTTCTGACTTCTCCCAAACCATGGACCAATCAGTTTTTCACAGAAAAAGACTCTTGAAATTGGGAATGATTTCTATGCTTGTCTGAATTTTAGTACGAAAAATTGCTTTGGAAGAAAATCATCCTCAGTACTGCATTGTACAACAGGAGGCCATTTATTACACAGTTTATTATTTCCATATGGACACATCCAAGTCATATGGTGGGCTCGGATTCATATTTTCTGCTACAGTGACAGAACCTGGATTAAGACAACCGTACAATATAAATTACTAAACGATCACCACATTCTCCTGATGGGATTACTGTGGATTTGGTTAACCAAAGGACTAGCCTGGGGCAAAAGAAATAAAGAAAAAAAAAAAAACAAAATAAAACCCCATTACATTTGTTCCTCCTACTATAATCAAATATTCATAGAATGCCCCTTCTTACAGTAATCCTTAAATTCTAAGGTTTCAAAGCATGAAAAGAATTGGATTAAGGGATTTCTTTATTTCCAGCAGCCAAGATCAGGGGAATGCATGCAAGCCTCTTGTATCAAAACATGAGCAAAACCACTGTTTCTGCTAAAAGACATTTTCATATTGCAAATCGTAGAGATGCATAGTAAATAAAGATGTCAGTTTTGTGAAACCTCTAGAAAAAAAATATGATTTAAATTTATAAACTGCATTCTATTTTAGCTTTGTAATAGCTTAAAAACAAAGCAATATTCCCTTATGCATCTGTATCAATACAAGCAGATGACGATGTATTTACGAAACAAACCTACAAGTAAACCCAGAAGCTGCTGAAAAAAACTCATCTGCCTTCCAGTGACAGAAAAACAAAAATTTAAAAGTTGTTGAAGCATCAGAGCCATGAGTTACTCCCCAGGTTTTTTAGTCAGCTTCCAAAATTACCTCCCAATTAACGCCACAAGGTTAACTCCCACTCCGCAGTGGTCTGCAATAGCTACACCCCCCCCCAAAAAAAAAAAACAAAAGAAATCTCTCCACCTCTGCCGAGCGATCGAAGCCGCTAGACGGCGAGCACGGCGGGCAGCGGGCAGGCAGGGCGAGAGATTTCTCTGCAGTAAAAAAGCAGAACTCCTCTTCCTCCTACTCTCACCCTCTGACAATACTGCAGCATTAGTAAGGACTGCGTTTTTTTTTTCCCCCCAAACCATAAAGCATTTCTCAGACAGCTTTCCTTAAGTTTAATATTTTTTAACAGACACCACCCCCCATACAGGTGTAGTTACTCCACCTCATCCAGTAAATAGTAAGACACTGAACGACAGCAATAACCATCGTCTGTGTCCTCCTACGGCAGATTCATACAAGTACCTTTGAACATCAAAATCAATTTTTAAAAGAGAAAAATGTAGGGAGAGGACAGCTGCTTTGCTCACGAGATTTAAAAGGGCAGGACAACAAAAGCAGAAAGAGGTGCCCGCGTGCTGTCTTGATTCTTTTCAGAAACTGAGTTCACATCTCAATTGTTGCTGTTAAACATCACTCATCTCCACCTGCCCCCCACCAAGTTTCCAAAGGAACCAAGTAGAATTTGCAAAAGCAGCATTTTATTTAAAGTTTAGATTGTTTCTTCAGGATATTACGGACCCGGCCATCCAAAGAAAATGCGGCTGTTTTAATTTGAATGAACAAGTGTCCAAGATTTGTGTTCACATTTATGACCGTGTATTCTCCATGGGACTGCGAGTAAATCATTAATGATGTTCACGTAATAAAATATTAATTGCCATTTCCTTACTAATATTTAGCTTCTATATAAAGCTTTGTTGTCCCAAGTGCTGTGTGAAACGTTACTTGATTTAACAAAAACACATAGTAAACACGAACTGGAAAACAAATAAGCTGAAGACCCCAGACACTTCAGACAGGAGCCCGAGTCTGCTCTCATACCAGTTACTAGCAACACTTACTCCACAGAAACAAGATGGAGCAGATGAGATGCATCGTATTTTATGAACAGTTCAAGACAGAAGAACTTCAGGGTACTGACACTTAAGGAAAAAAAAAAAAAATCTCACTTTGTAATTTCCTTAACTTACACAGATTAATTCCTTTTACTCATCTCAGAAAGTTTCAACATTTTACTGTCCTTTGTTACTTTGGATTCTATGTTAACTGACATAATTCCAAGTTATTTAATTAGAGATGTAAAGCAGCAGCTAGTCAAATGTAACTTTAAAAAAAGCACTTATTCATGTTTCCACAAGATTTTAGAAAACAATTCTAGATTCATCAAATTTGATTCCTTTCTCAGAAAACTTGTATTCCAAACCTCTGACACTGCAAATCCAGTGTAATAAACTTAAGAATTTCAGCATTATGAAAAGACTTTGAAAAGACGATAGAAAGTATTTGGAACTATCAGTAGGTAACTGCCTAGACTGCTTTCATAAAATCCGAGTTTTTTGTTTGTCCTAAGACAATTTCAGGAAGTACCTGTACAGAAGAATCTGAAGAAAGAGGAAAGGCCAACTCTACCTCTACAGAAGACCAGCCCATCATACTGTGGGTAGTTTATATTATACTTGCTCTTTATTCCAACATCACAGAAAACCGTAAACGTTGAAATAAGCTGCCTTTAAAACAAAGGTTCTCAGAGTGAAAGGTAGATTTATTCTTCAGACTTGTATTAGCTCTCTAATAAACCGTGTAAACACTTCATTTCCACCAAAGACTAAGAAAATTGTTCCAGCTAACACAACCACAGTATCAGCTGTAGCTGAGGCATGACAAACAAAGTTAATTCGTAACAAGCCAGGCATAATTGGTTTAGACTCTTGAGTAAGAGGAGAGGGGGGAAAAAAAAAAAAAAAAAAAAAAAAAGATAAAATTCAGCTGCTCCAGTTTCTACCTGCATTTCCTTGCGTGCAACGGTTTGAATTTCTACTGGAAGGAAGTTGTCGGTCCTCAGCAGGGAATCAGCTCCACCCTGAGCATCTCTAAACCACTCCCGCTATCCAAGCATCTTCCAGGTACTTTATTTTGTCAACCAGACAAGCATACTTAAGTAAAATCATGTCAGACAACATAAAAGGTTACCCCCTTCCTAAAGGTAACAATTCCGTGATAAAACATTCATTCACCAAATCATGACAAGTATAGCTATCTCATTTGTTAATGCATTAAAATACAAACCTGCGAAGGTTCAGTTACTGTCTTATAAAGTAAGGGATAAGAAGTACTAGAACTATTAAAGTTTTTTAAACTAAACTGGCTTAAAAAGAAACTATTTGGCTATCTTTCTATTTCTGGGTAATATCAGACTGCACCCATGATCAAAACTGGGGCTTTTGCCACTAAGGGACTGCCTCTTCAGAAAAATAACAATCTCCTGCATTTACGTGCAAAGAATAGCCCATTTCCTATACTAATTCCTGTAACAGTATTTAATGACTAATTGCGTACGAGCATATATACCTTTACTTCCAGCCAGAAACCACAGAGTACCTGGACTGGAATATCCTTTTTCGGGAGTGCAGAATGAACTCAATCTGTTCATCATTTACCGTATTGTTTCCCCAGCCATCTCGCTCTAAGACATGTGGAAGCAGTCTTCCAGCTCCGACTACGTTAATAAAGTTCAAAATACCAGCCACTTCAGTACCTGTTATGCATAATACTTAGGTCTACATTGAAATCTCCAGCGTATTTGCTCTTCCCTTAGTCTCTACTGGAGGCAACTGGTCCGTGGCGCTGGGGCAGCGTCCGTAGCTGCACAAGAGGTGGACTCAACCCACTACTACATCATGCAGGTCCGTGTACTGTTAAAGCCGGCAAGAGCAATTTTGAATTATTTCCAGTTCAATAAGGAGTTGTGCTTGATAGCATCGAGCCTCAAAAAGGACATCTGCTCCACAAATGTGAAAACCCACAAACAAAAATAGAAGCAAGAGTGCTCTTTCAATCAAGTTTGCAGTATTGGTTAGAAGCCAAGCATTTACATAAGGTTTTCAGAGAATGTCAAATGCTGGGACAGAAATATAAAATGCAAGTTTTAATAAAATGACATAGTTAATTGTTTTACAAGATTCTGGATGACTTTTCAGAGTATGAAGGAGCACTGGCTGGGATTCAGATGACTAAGCACTGCAATAATGAAAACAGAAAGTGTTGTTGCAATGCCTGTTGCTATATAAACAACCTTGGGGGATCAGTGAAATAATGCCTGCTGCTATATAAACAGTTGTGTGTGTTTATACCTTTTGGGGGAAATTATAAAATTTTAGATTATTTGCACTCTTAACATGTTGCTTGCCTTTGTTTTATTAAATCTAGCTAGTTGTTCTAGCTCTGAGCAGCTATGTGGGTTTACTGAAAAACGCTTAAGCTGCAACATCAGTGAAATACATTGTGGTATCAATTAGCTCTTTAGACAGCATCTCTCGAAACTAAACATCTAAAATTCATTTTCAATTTTCATATTTAAAAGACTGTCAGTATACATCTATCACAGTTTGGAAGTAAGTCTTACCAGGGCTTTTTTTTTTTTTTTTTTTTTAAAGCTTCTTGGGGAAGTAGGAGAGAAAAAAAGCAACATAGCAAGCACTGTGATGATAACAAGTCTTCAAGTCCTCAGTCTTGCTTTCAGAAGGAGCAAACAGAGGACTGCCACAGTAGTGACAGCCCTCATCCAACCAAGAGGAAGTGCTCAAATACGCGGCTATTTTGATGGAAATGCTGACCTGTATGTTGATATGCCAACGCCTGCCTCTCTCCCCCAAGTGGATTTCCACGCTGTTCAGAGGTCCACCCTGAAAAGCAGATGTTTACTTTGCAATTCTTCTAAGAGTACTAAACTAAGAGGGAAAACAAGTTACATCAACAGCCTTGAAGACC
>JAVJGG010000027.1:24116009-24165995 GCA_035590195.1 Aviceda cuculoides
ACCCATGTCCTTCATTAATCCGTCGGGCACACGCTTTAAAGTTCCTCAAGCTGACCCAGAGTGCTTAAAAAAAAGCCTTCATTAAAACCATCTTAAAGGACTCCCATCACAAATTTGATTTAGCAATAACAGACAAGGCATACAGACAGCGATCAAAGCAGTACCAGGAGATAACTTCGTTTTCTGCTGTCCCTTCAAAGCCTACTTACAATCACGCCGTTATTTTTAAAACATGCGTAGTCTAAACTAGCCTGATTTCCCCCACATTTCCAAGGTAGAGGCTGCTATCAGTAAGATACTTTCCTCCTCTTGTATTTTGATCTGTAACAGTAATAACTAACAGTTGAGATGCTGCAAAGTCACTGGTCCAAGACAGTCGATGCTCCAGTTGGGAAACGTTGATCCCTCCGTCATGGCTAAGTGTCTGCACACGTTAGGTTTGCACGGAGCTCTGACTGATTCGGTTCTCAAACTGCATCAAATTCATCTGGTAACTTTTTCTCACCCACCGGTTCTTGCTGCCCCAGGAACAGCCTGTCTCCTTCCCTCTCTCCTCTCAGCCCGGAGAATTTTAACTCACTTCCATCTGAAAGGCAGGGGAAATTCATGCATGAAATCTAAGTACAGGAGTAATCTGGCAGTGACCAGGGAAACTATACTCTCATCTGATAACAGATCTAATTCACTTCTACCCTCTTTGATTTGCCTTAGAATTATATTAAGCTGCTTCTTCCCCTCATATCCACCAAAACACAAAGTCCGATCGTTATTCAAATACAGCAGCAGCCTGGACGCTAATGCTCAGCAACTTGTAATATTCTGCCAAACATTTATGAAGTAGTTTTCTTCTAATTTTTAAAACTGAAATGTGATAATAGGCAATATTTAATACTGGATTTTGGTTTCACAGCAATAGTGTTTATTGGAGATAGACCACAAGAAAATAAGGAAATAGGAGTACGTGTTTGAGTACATGCAGAACACACTGTAGAACTAAACATTTAGATGAGCCAAAAGCCGCATTTCCTCCAGGACTCTCTCGCTCATATTCGTGAAACCCTTCCTGAGAGTAAACACAATATCCCTCTGGAGAGGTCTCAAACATTAGCCTTCATGGTTCGAGTCTGGTGTCCCAGTAAGGATATGGGAAACCATCGTCAAAGACAGGCTGGAGGAAACAGCCACTTACATAAGTAAACTATTCCTGTAAAATTTGGTGGTTTGTGAACTCGTTATAAAAATAACGTATATGGGCCCCCTTGCCCATAAAGGTGCCTCTCATATACCATGACCGTTTTACAAAAAGCACATTAAAAAAAAGCAATTTAGAAGATAGAGCAGTTCCTGGCCTCAGAACAGCTTCCCTCCTTCCCCAGTGAAGCACTCGAATAACTAAAACCATGTTTACTCTTCAGCTGTAGTCTTGCTGCATTATAGCTTGATGAGATGAAACTATACAGCCTAAGTTTTCCAGGTTCAGGTCACAACTTCTTAAAACAGCTCGGTATCACAAAGTAATGTTTATTGGATTATAAGACATGGGCACACTTACTTCCTATGACCTCATTCATCCTGAGCTTTTGTATTAAAAATCATTACATCAGGCACAGAACAAAAGGTCAGATGTGCAAAAGCCAGAAGGAAAAAGACAAATAACATTTTGTACATCTATCTTAAACCACATTTTCTTTATGCATTTAGCTTCCCAAGCGTAATTTTGTGTTGCATGAGAACATCTGATGCTTGCTTTTTACCTATACACACCAAAAGAGCAAGTGTCAGGAGTGCACAGGTAGGTACGGAGAACTCACCCACCTTGTCCTGGCTGGAAATCAGAGTTAATATAGCACCGAGCCAGGCTGAAAGGCTTCACGGCTGCACCGGGGCTGTTCCCACAGCTCTGGGGGGGACAAGCATCTACACCCCTCTGCATATGCCTGGGAACTCCTCTCTGCTAGTGATGAGGTTTTAATCATTTGATGACAGTTCAGAGCAATATAATAAACGTTTCCAAATAAGTTTGGGGAAATTTGCATACGGTGCTATTCACTCCTACATTTGTTCATTACCTTCATATTTTGATAAGCCCACTCCAAACCCAGGCAATTCTCCCATTTGGCATCAGCCCAGCTTTACCTTGTACCTTACGATGTTGCAGGAAAGGAACCTGCAGAATTATTTCAGCGTGCACGAACGAGGCGCTCCATTAGGTATTGCGAACACCAAGTCTTTCGGCTAGTTGTTCTTTCATGCTATGTTGGGAAAGCCCTTGATTTAAAATAGGTAAAATTGAGCTTTTGGCAGTTTTTCTAAAGCATTCATCCAGGTTTGTGAAACCTGCTCCTTCAAGTGAAAAAGGCCTTTGCTTTGAGAAAGCATTACTCAAAGAGCAAGTGATTCAGGCCACGCCACAGAGCCTAAATGTAGGAAGAATTTGGGGATTCTCAGCTCCCAGACTCATGTTTCACCTAAGCTGAACTGCTTCCCAGGTATCCATTATGCTATTTTTAGCAGGCAAAGGAGATTTGACTTTTAAATAAGATTAGCTCCTGAATCAAAAGGGAAAACCTCTCATTTGAAAGGTATAGAACTAATAATTTAAACTGTGTAAGACTTGCTTCCTGTCAGGGTAACACCATCATTCAGTGAACACTAAATGGCACCAAGATACACCAATACTGGAAATATTTTCTCCTATGATGGACGATATTTCAAACTTAAAAGCTGAGGTCAGGGAGCGTTAAACCAAGATCTGTTCAGCAACAGCCTTCCTGCAAACAACTAGCAACTTACATTTGCTAAATTGAACCAGAGCTTGTTTTTTTCTATTTACACAATATTAACTTGAGAAATATTCACATGAATTAACAAACAAGATAGATACAAACAAAGAAAGATACAATAGACCCTTTAGTATTTCCAGTCTCTTGAAAAACAAAATACTTTAAAGCTCTGGATTTCCAGAGTTCTGGACTGATCAAAAAGTAAATGAGCCAACATGTATCAGACACTTTTATTCCTTTTGTTGGAGAATAACTTGCTCTAAACTTCAACCACAGTACATAATAAGCCTGAAAGGCATTTATGGATGATTAAGCAGCTGTCATACCCAAAGCTTTCAAAACAGGATTTGTGCCCTGATGTGCCAAATCCTATGCACAGAAGTATGAGACAAACCCTGCCTCACAGAGTACAAAACATACATATTAAACTATACGACAGAAGAACAAAGGGTGTGGGTGGATGGCAAAGTGAAAATAACAGCAGCTCAGAAAAAAAAAAAAGTCACAGCTTGTCACTTGCTTGCTAATGACAGATAAGAGTAATTTTTATGTATTAAAGTGAGATTTCAGGAAATGATATGCATTTTAGTATGATTTTTTTTTCCCATTAAGAGATGGCAACATGGCAGAAAGTGAGAGCGCTCCTGAAGGAAGAGACAGGCTCACAAATGAGGTCCATGAATTCCACAGGTGTTAACACTTTATATCTGAAAGTCAAGCTTTGTCTCCGGAGCACACACCCTACTCATTAGGAAAAATTATACACTGCATGTTTTTCCTACACTAACACATTGTGCCATGGCTTGATAACAGACTTCCCACTTTCCTATCTCTCTCAATTTCAAAGTGCAGTGCTTATATATACTACAAAGCAGTTTAAGTTGGCAAATCACACGTGTTTGTGTCAGCTTAGCTATATCAGGAATCCATTTTCTTTTCAATTACTAAATTTCAGTTCTATTTTAAACACATACTCATTTTTTTTAAAAACAAAAAAAAACTTAGCAGGCTGAAGAGTCAACGCGCAGAGATGATGACAGCTACACAGCACACAAGTGATCTAACACCCAGAGCATGCTTGCAGGGGAGGGGTGATCCCCAAAATTATTTGGGAGAAGCGACTCTAGGCAAAGCTGGCGATGCCACCTCTCCTATTCCGCCCAGCGACGCCGGTCACCCCACCTCACCTGCTCCGTCCCCCCTGCACCCAGAGCAGGCAGCCCAGCCTCCAGCACCGCCGGGCTCGAGCTGCCGGCGCCGTGATCCGCTCAGGTCGCAGAGCCAAGACCTGCTCCTCCGCCGACAAAGTTCACCTTGGCCTTCGCCCACCAGCACCGGTTGCCCACGGGCAAGGACGGGCAGGCTTTCATCTGAATGAAAGGGGGACTTGTTACAGCTAAGGCAGGCTCGTTTCAACCTATTTTATCTTGGCATGGGTGATAGGAAAGGCAAAAAAAAAAAAAAAAAAAAGAAAGCCTTCCAACGAGTTTGCAAAAAACATATGTAAATTCCCCAATTCTAAATGATCTGGCTAGGTATCAGCCCGTTGCTACCCTAGGAGACTTTCAGGAATGAAACTTCTCCTAAAAGGTTTTGGCTCTATGCAGCTGGAGAAGGTACTTTGTGGTTTTTCAGGTGCAGTCCCTTCCTCTTAACATTAAAATGAATGCTTGGCACTTTACAAGATGAGGACTCGACTCTGGCTTCAACCTGTGCTCTTTCAAGAACACTTTTCCCTACGCAGTTAAATTGGCCACAAATTCAGACAGTGCATTCTTTCTGAACTGTACGTTTTATGATCTAAGTTTAGGGGCCTCATAAAAGACGTAGTGTGCAAGTCACAGTATCCTACACTCGAAGGGTCATAACCACTGCATCTACACCGATACCCACAGAACTCTTAAAGACACTTCTGCTTGGTAGTGTTTATTGCCAAAACAAATTTCTAGTCCTAACATTTCTGCCGTTCAACTTCCCATGGAAAAGTTTAATAGTTTCTATTATAAAGTTGATTTTCTCACATGTTTGATCGTCTAATGGAGCCAGAAACTGAACATCTTGCCTCATTTCACATTTAAGAGCTGAATTTCAGTTTAGTTTCTTACATATGGCACTAGTACATAAGCATTCAACTTTTATTCCATGCAGCTATTAGAAAGATATCAGTTTGACCGCAACTAGAATACGTCAAGAAGTATTTTGCTTTTCTTCTATGCTTCTCTAAATGTTACTTACCTCGTGCATTAGACAAGCAACTGAACCAAAAAGCACCATTCCCACGAGAGTAGCATTGGCTGATCAACATCTCTAGCAGGTTACATAAAGCACGTAAATGTTGTCTGCCACCATGTGGACACAGCAACTCTGGACACTTGAAAGGAAGGCTAGACACAAGTCACTTGCTTGGATCTGTATTGCATTGATGCGAAAACAAACATCCTTGGGGGAGCTGACAAAAGATTGAGTGATTTTTTTCGTGTCAAATAGCAAAGTTCATCTGTTGCTAATGACTGTCAGATGAAAGTGGAACTATTCTTTGGGCAGGGCTGAGCAAATCATGCCAATGTGAATAGGAGTATCAGTCTAACATCATTTAATAGTTGTCTGAAAACAAATCAGGGCTGGATCAGAAAAGAAACCTTGCCTTGTGAGGCGATCGTAAGCACACATTCAGCCTGAACAGAAAAAAAAAAAAAACCAAAAACAAAACAAACCTTAACTCATGCAGCGTAACAAATGAAAAAGATTACACAAATCCCGGGAGCGATGCCTGGAAGGTATGCTCCGACTGCCACCAACTGCAGAGCCTCCCTGACAAACACCAGCAATGACCTGGGGTAAGACGAGACGTATTCACTCCTCAGCTTGGCTCTAGGAAATCAAGGAGCTGTAGAACGGTCCAAATTATTTGATACCTGGTTTTGCAAGTCTCCTTTCAAGTGCCAGTAATTTAGATAAGGACGGGAAACCACCTCTGAGGCCACCTCCCCTAAAGGCAGATGGAGGTAACGACCACGGTCTCAGCAGCGACAAGACTAGACGGCGTCCCGCACTGATCACAGTTCTGGCCTATGGTTCCATGGCGAAGCTGGGCTCAGACTCAGAATAAGAAATCCAGAAGATCAAGAGACAAATTAACTTCCACCCCCTTCGGTGGCTGACTGAAATACCAAATCGTCATTTGATACTCGGAGCTGCAAATAAGCTGATTGTTGCATGCAAGAAAATAGCCGCAGTAAATCCCCTTCTAACTGGGACCAGAAGAAACTAGCTCTCCAGCTGTAACGCAATTATTTCCTCTCCAAGCAGTCTTGTAACTGGACGAGGAATAGTGCCTGTCGAGGATCGTGCAAGAGACTACCTTGTGAATACCTAAAGGAATTAGAAATTTCACAAGCGAGATGCTCATGCTCTCTTCAATGGCTATGGGTTAGAAATAATGACCAATACAGGAGAGAAACCACGCAATATCATCTTGTACACAACTTCGGGGCAGGTATTCTCCGGTAGTGACACTGTACGTGCTCACCAAGGACTCACCTCAAGGACAGTCACTAAAACAAGATCACCTCTTCGTATGTAATGAAGAGCCTACACCGAAGTCAGGCCCGAGCAACCAAGGCTCTGGGAATGAAGGAAAGAGACAGCACAACAGCAATAAAGCTTCTTTCTTTCTACCAGCCTGTGATTTGAAACTTAAAGCTACTGCACTCTCACCTCCACGCACTCCAAGGTTAAAAAAAATTTTAAAGAACCGAGAGGAAAAAAAAAACCCTGGCGAGCCAAGACCACTACTCAAGGACTTGCGAGAGCTCAGCTCAGCCGGGTCCACGCCTACGCCTCAGCCGTGCGCCACAGGCGTTACGCGTCCGGAGCGACAAAAACTCAGATGTCAGCTTGTCCACGCTGCGTTCGCTTATCGCCCACGAAAAAACCCAACTCGCAACGCTTCAGGGAGTTCCTAATATTCATCCACTATAACAGGAGGTTTTCACGGTGTAATCTCAACTCCTCTACGGTGAGAACAAACGCAGGAGTTCATTTCATTCTCCTGCGAAAGCTCTTCCTCGGATAATCCACACGCATCCGTAACTTAGCGGCTGCAGGGTCTGTGAGACCAGCTACCTGCTGAATGGTCTCCCAGTGCCTAATGCTTTTGAGAGCCAAGCAACTCACTTCCATTTTTAGCAACTGTATTGTGCTTCGCCTTTGAAAATGCTCTGCAATGACAGTGATTTTGTTGTTGTTGTTGTTGATATTATTAGACTTAAGTCACTAACTTCCCTTTGAAAAAAAATAACACGCTTGTGTGTTTGTTAGAGTCGAAGAGCTGAAATCTTAACTGGAAATTTATGGGTTTACCTCATATAATCCAACTTAAAAAGGTACTCTGCAAGCTTCGTGAGGGATTCAATTCAATTTTACAAATAGAAAATATGGGGATTGAAACAATTTGTGCTCACATACAGATGGAAGTTATTATGAACTCTCGGAATTAACACACATTGTTTTGACTTCGGAATGTAACAGCAAAGCAAGTTTCTCCAAATAAATGCTCTACCAAGCTAGCACTGAGCTGCTTCTAATTCCAGCTGAATTCTCCCGAGTGCAAGATGTGGTTTTCATTGTTATTATCCTGCTGTTTTACAAAACAGTACCACTTTATCTCTAGAAGAGTTTTTATTTCAGCAATTTTACTTAATATCAACCCAGTCTCACTTCTTCCCCACTCATGTTTCTCATCGTCGCCAGAACTCCAGGTAACCGTGAAAGGAACAAAAATATAAAAATCTGTGAAACCAGGGAAGCTTATACAAACCCTTTCAAGGATTTCTTTTAAGTTGATACAAGTTTTTCTGGGTTCTTTGTTTCTCACCCACAGTGATCAAGACTTGCATCAATGATTCAAGTAAGGTGACGGAGACCCAAGTTCTTCTCTTAACACTCCGGTAGAGTCAGCACTGTTCCTCCCAGGCACCTCCAATCTTCCCACAGCAACCCAGAGGGAATTAGCAACTGATCTGCATTTATTCATAACAGAATAATTTGCAGGACTGGTTCTCTGAATTAAGGCCAATGCCTTTGGGTCTTAAAAGGATTCCCTCACAGGTTGTGATGGTCTAGAGGTAAGAAAGAGGCAGCTGCTCATTCTCCGTCCAAACTTAATTATTTTCACACATTCACATGAACTAAGCACACCTGAAAGCTTCTCTCAAAGCAGCCTTAAGGCCTTCTAAGAGTTACTTAAATTCAACAGCTTCAGCTTCCGATGGAACACACAAAGTATTCAAACAATCTCGGGTTTTTAGATCAAGTCAGCCCCTGAGTACAGGAGTTTTGTGATGTATTTCTGCAAGTTATCTACCTGCTCTGCTTTCACAATGGAATTTCCCCTTGGCAGAACTACAAAAAGCTGCAATATTTGACCAAGGATATCAAAACAAAGATGACTACACCAGTTTATATGGACTTCAGTAACACTTTCCTGATTAAATAAGTAGTAGAAGCCTCCCAGAAATTCTGATTTACTTTTATTATGTTTTTATATTCAACAGCATACAATCTCAAGCATTAACATGTGAACCACTGGTGTTGTACAAACCACTTCAAAGTTTGGCCACTGACTTCTCTAGCTTGTACCAGCACCAGTGACCCCATGTAAATTTGGAAACTTTTTTATACAAATACATACTTAAAGTCTTCATTTACTTTTATGAGTTTAAACACGTGCCAGTGATTTCAGAAACCAACTGCAAGGACTTGGAAGGCAACATGGGTGAGTGACCATGTGTTCAACTGTTCACAGTCCTTTAGAAATAGGACAAGACCAAAATCAGAATGAGAGATTTCAGTAGGTCCAACAGTGGTTAACAACTCAAAGATGACAAGTCAAAAAAAAACAGGAAAACAAGCGAAGTGGTGACAGTTCCTATAAAAACAATACTACAGGCACAAGTGCCAGCTAACCCAGACTACAAGAACTGGGAAGACTCCCAGCTTGGGCTCGATGAAGACTTCATAATCTCAGTCAAGAAAGAAGCACAGAGTGCTTGCATCACGTAACTGAACAGCAAACTCCAGAATAGGAACAAAACCACGAAAAGGCTGAAAAGCAAAGCAAGCAGCATCACGACTCGCAAGTTACAGAATGAACTAATGTATTTACATAAGTAGAGATTAAGGAAAGCATTGATTTGATAGTAAAGGAGAGAGAAAGCTATCAAAGCATTTGAAGGAAAGAGTATTTAATCCCTTTCTCTCACTAGTCTTCCCTATGAAAGTCAAGTGTGAACAGCTGGCTGCCATTATTAATACCAGCAACAAAGAGCCACAGTCTAAGTTACATTAACAGCTTGGTTAAGTGAATTTCCAAGATTAGCAGGACTTGATTAACTTCATCTTAAGATATTTTAGCCTTTAAGTAATTTCAGAGCCATTGGAGGTTATCTTCCAAAATACACTAAGCACGGGCAAGATACCAGAAGTCTGGAAAATGGTAAATGCAATCCAAGCTTAAAAAACAAACAACACAAAAAGACCCAGAAGCTTTACTTTAATTTGGGATAGGGAACGGGGAATGAGTGGTGGAAGAGAGAACTGGAAAAACAAACCAAAGAACCTAGAAATTAAGCATAAAAAAGATCAGATTTTTCAAGAATAAAACTGTCAGGCCAATCTAATTTCAAGCCTCACAAACAGGTTAGAAACTAAAATGTCATATTTCTGTTGGAATTTAAATAAATCTCTGGGCACTTTATGGTGTAATATGCTCGCAAGCGTGCCAGGGAAATGGGATTTTGATAAAGTATGAATGAATAGAGAGCAAGTAAGTACTCTTTTTGGGTGTAGTTAAAACAATGTTTCACTGCTATAAATGGAAGTGCGAGTGAAGCGGGGATCCACCTGAGTCTAGGCTTTACCCCAGTTCTATGCAATATTTTAACAGGTGAGCTGGATAGAGAATAGGCTCAGATGCAGATAGCACAAGGCCCTGATCGAGTTCTTAACCTAACTTTCGCCATCTCCTAGTTACATCACCAAATCAGAAACGTGATTAAAAACAAAAAGGTGCATCTTTAAGAATACATTCAAGGTACAGCATGTAAAACAGGAATTAAACAAGTCACCTGCACAAATTCAGAATGGACTATTTTGTTGCTGTGCAGAAGACTTGGGATGGCTGGTTGCACTGAATCACAAAATTCACCATGTTAGACTTAAGAGTACAAACCTATTGTAACATAATGAACTGGAAAAAAATTACAAGACTTGTAAAGCATTTCTCCCATCCTACTCATTGTTTTGAAGGCAACAGTTGCATACTGTATCCAGCTTTGAGCACTACAAGAAAGATGGGGATTCAGATGGAGAACAGGAGACAAGAATGCTCAGAAGTTAAGAGACATGACCCATGAGATAATACTTTAAAAATTAGAGGTTATCTTTCAATGCATAGAAGTTTGCAAAGAGGAAGAGACTTAAACTTATTATTATAATAAGTGATTATGTGCTTAAAGAGAAGCAAGACAGATTTGGATTAGATGTCAGAAAAGACTTTAATGGCCAAGACAGCCAAGCATTGGAACTAAGTAGTACTTGGATCACAGGCTCTCCTTCAGGGAAAGTTAAACACCCATCTCCCAGGGATGAGAGTGCATGAGCAGCTGGCCCTGCTCTAGGACTAGGAAAACATCTAAACGGCCTCCCCGGGTCCCCTTCAGACCAGCTTTTTGAACATTTTCTGAATTCCATACCAAATGTGTTAGCGGCAGGTTATTAGTACCATCTCGAATACAAGCTTGTGAACTTGTAAGCTCACATGCATTTGCCAAAGTAAAGGATGATTTTAAAAATACATTAAGAGCAAGGAAGTAAGGATGATTACAGACCTTCTTAATATAAAGTCATACATTTGCAAGACTTCAGATTTTCCAGCTGTTTGTGTTTTCTTATCGTAAGTATAAGGGTAGAGTACTAGTTAAAGTAATGATATAGCAAAATTAAAGACACAGCAATGAGAATGACACGAATGGATCTTCAAGTACGACAGGATAAAAATAACAGAAAAGACTTAAAATTTTCGAAACAGTGTGTATAGACTACTTGAAAAGAAGATTCATTATTAGCTGGCAAGCTTTTCTCTAAGCACCATACAAGAAAATCTCAAGCACAAAGCTGTAAGTTAAGTGAAAACAATGACTTGAAGAACACCCCTGCTAGTTCAGATGTTCGCCACAGAGAATAGCATCACAAGACAGTAGATGTACACTCATGGTATACTGACACCAAGCAGATAGTAGATACAAATAAAAAAAATTTTAAAAAATCTCAGTGTACTAACCTGTGCTATATTTTTGTTGAGAAGATATACTCCATATTCAAACTGAAGCTTCTCCCCTCCTTTTGGATATAAAGGAAATCTGATGGGGACAAAAAAAAAAAAAGAAGAAAAAAAAAAGGACGTGAGATGAAATTATTCAGACGCTTAAGTAAACCGTAAAAAGCCACAGACTCCTTTTCTGAGAAGATAAAAGTTTAAAAAGCCTCCCTTGCTGACTTCTCCCAGGGACCCTCTCTGCAGGATGTACTTAGGAACTCTCTGCAACTCCAGTCAACCAGCCTTTTAAAAACTGATGTCAAAATTCAGCTAATGAATTACATTTTTTAAAGCATTTTAGGTTTTTAAAAGATGCTTTATGACTCTCCCACTGCTGCAACATTCCTCTCACTAAGTGAAGCATATTTTAAGCAGCATACAGCATAACACCAGATCCCACGTTATCCCTTTGTATTCAGCCATTCGCATTTGGTTAGCTCATTTCCAAATAGAAATAATCTTTTAAGAAAGGTGTTATTTTGTGATTGAAAGAGCACAAATCTCTTCACCTACAGGAGACATTTGCAGGCTCATGTACCTTCACACCAGAACAACGCTCAGGGAATATAAGCGATTCCTTTAACAAGCTTCACACGTGCACCAAAGGCTCGAGTCAGTTACAGCATCGAAAGTCACACCAGCCCTTGCAAATATTCTATTCCTAATGTTTATTTCTCCTATTTAATAAATAAAGCATTTTTCACAATTTTAAATACATAGACGCAGCAAATAGCTGACAGGAAAGTAGCACAGCTTACTTCTGTCTTAACTGCTGCGTGAGATCAGAGAACCAAAACTTTAGTCCCTAGAGTATTGAAACTGTTTGGCAGTCTGCACTAAAGAATATAAATTTCTGTGTATGTTCTAGAGAACTTTGCTTAAGTGAAGCGATTCTCAAACAGTTTTAGTATTTGTACACTGCATTTTTTAGGACTGTCTTTTGACTCTTCCTTGCCACTAGAGGTTATGAGGTCGTCGTGGTCAATACAGTAATCTCAGCACAATCTAGATTTTATGTTTATGGGAACTACACCACGAAACGAGCTTTTGCCTTTTCAAGAACCGTATGCTCTGTAGCTCCTAATCAAGATGCTGAGCGTATTATCTGCACAAAACCCACATTACATCAGAAACCAAAGTCTCTCTCAAATGTAAGATAACAAATATAGGAGATCAGTATCTACTAGAAACAACACACATTCTAGAGGGGTGATTACGGAAAGTGTATTTTATCATCAATCAGCCCCACAGCAGAGTACATTTGCAACTTTTAAGGAGAATTATATAGCACCATTAAAGCTAAAGGTTAACAGGTCACGATCACAGCAGATCAAATATTAAGATGTCAGCTTCAAGTTTTATGCTACTTTCAAAATCACTAGGTCACTTCAAGTTGAGGAATATAAAAATCACCGTGAATAGTATATATCTAGCTCACCTTGCTTAATAGATCTATAAATCCAACTAGTTCCCCATGTAAAAAAATAAAACCTTTCAAAATGAACACATGCTACAAGAATTCCACGACGCATTATCCTAAGTGTAAAATACAAATCAAAAGGAGTTCATTTCAATATCTACAATTACACTGCCCAAATAGAGCAGGATTTAGATTTAAAAGGATACCTTTACAATTAACAGTATAAAACTAACTCAAGCTTGACAATAAAAGCACCATTAGGAACACAAGCCATGTTTCACGGGAAGATAGTATTTCATTAAGTCACTAGTAATGGGAACCATGTATTCGATTATTAGACACAGAGCTTTTCGATACACGCAGTATAGAAGAGAGGATAAAAACTGCTTTACAGTGCTCGCTACCAGCTCCCACACAGTTTTTCTAAGTGGTAAAGATTAAGCTTTTCTGTTTATCACATTGGTCCTGCTTCTTTGTTAAAATTCACAGTTCTGTCCTCTAACTTCCACTAATTAACCTTGAAAGACTCTGAACTACATACATCCTCGTGTCAGCTTTCATAACAGAATCATTTACATGAAAGTCTTGAAAAATGTCAGTGGATGTCTTTGTGCATGCACATTTATGACTCAGAGAAAAACATTACCAATTTTCACATCTCTTTCTTTGCGTGTTATCTTGCTTGCCCATTAAGCCTGGTCACAAGCAATAAACTTAAAGGAGAGGAACCATGACATTTTATACAGTGCTTCATTGAGTATAATTGAATGCAACTTTAACTGCTGGCTCCCTATGTGAAATTCTTCTTGCCTGCTCCTTAGAAAAGCACGACTGTAAGCTAAATCTCTCATTTTGGCATGCTGCAAAAAGTTTAAGTCTGCTGTATAAGGTTTTAGTTATACTTGCTCAAAAAATACATTTGAAAACTACTATTTTAGTATTTTTATAATCACGGAGCACTCAATAAAATGCAAAATGGCATCCGCCTGCCCATTCTACTCCAACATGTACCTTCCTTGTTTCCATTCTTGCTGATACATTTAGGAAAAAAAAAAAAAAAAAAAAAATCACTAAGCTCCTTTAAAGCAGAACAGGGATATTTACTCTAGGATGACAAATTCAAAGGAGTAAGCGTGATATGTTTAGTGGAAAGAAGAAGAAAAAAAAAAAAAAAAATGAAGCTACAGGTGTCTGTTGTGTAATCACTACGAAGTAGCAGGAAACCTGTTCCGGGTCCATTCCGAGGTTGAGCTCTCTTCTCCGAGCAGTGCACTTCCACACTGTACGGAAACCACGCACCTCCCACGCTAGCAGGCAGTAATCACGACCAAAACAGCTTCTGCTCAGAGAGGTTCAAAGTGTGCCCTTGTAAAAATATCTTGATATTTATCTTATGACTATGGAATATTACTTTTTAATGGTGTGTAGACTTCTTAAAACACAGCCCTAATACACCCTGAGTTTACAGTAGATATTCTATTTCTGTATATGCTCGGCTGGCATACAGCAGTAATAACTTTAACAGTGACTCATAAAGAAGATCTTAGTTCAGAGAACATTAACTTGATGCAAGAAAAACCCACAGCATTTAGTAACTTATAACAGGTTAACCCCATCTGAAGTTGTTTCTACACCTCGTGTTTCCACTCTACTCGAGGCTGTTCTTGCTTCCCTTCAGACAGCTGATACGCCAGCGATGATAAGAGCCTGTGCTGGTGAAAAGCACGAGGAAGAGTAGGGATAAAGGGAGGAACAAGCTAGCAGGTACGTGGAAAGGCAGCTGTAGGATCCATGACAATTGTGCCAAAGATGCTGACGTTAAACAAGTCCCACTTTGAATTCAGAAGGTGGAGAACACTGTATAAGAGCGATCCAAACTGCACACCAGACTGATTTTAACCAGATGGTCAATATGTGCCTTTAAGATCTAAGATAACATAAAGAGGATTCTCAATCTTGAAAGCTTATGTTTGTTTTGGAAGTTTTATGTTTTGCTTATTTAATCCTGAAGGACTGTGACAAATGCAAGGTTTTTATTAATTTCTTTGAGTCATGTGTTCTCCTTTATAGGACTCACTGGGATACAAGTCAGATGACCAGTGTTACCCAGCTGTACCACACTGCAGGAACAGAGACAAATCCATAATAAACTACAAAACATACACATGCATGACATTTTTAGACACATAGCTCACCTCCCCTTTCATGTCCGTTACTTTGGACAAAAGTTAATACTTCTACTCGTGATACCACAAGGACAGAATAGTTTCTTCCACAGTGAACCAGAACAACATAATGCTTACAGCCTCAAAGCACACATGAGATTTATAACAACACTAACATGTTCAAGACCCTAGTTTTCCCAGTCTCACAAGAAGAGAAAAATCATAGAAGCAGTTAAAAGGCACTTCTAATCATCTCTGAATAATTTCATTTTAGCAGAGCTTAGAATAGAGATGGCAACTCATCTGCCCCCACCATACCTCTCTCCCATTCTCTCCTGCTTGGAAGGTTCCCAAAAATAAGCAGCTCCTCTCCACCTGCAATCTTAATTCCAACAAGTCAACACTAACCGCTTTATTTCAACCTATCCCCTATTAATTACTGCCGCACTTCCTAAGCAGACGTCAGCTGCTGGATAAAGAACTCTTCAGCTTAAACCTCATCCAAGAAATACTGGCATGGAAGTCAGAAGGGAGCACATTATTTAACAGCTAGTCAAGAAACTGTCCTCTTCCATTGAAGGCACCCAATATTCAAATAGAATACTATTCTTAGCACTGAAATCCTGTGTTTAACACAACTGGGTGCCACCAACCATGAGCAGATCTAAGAACAAAGAATGGGGTTTTGAAGTACATGGGGCAACTGATTTCCAGTCTATTTGCACATAAGGAGGTTTTACTGGTAGGCAATGAGTAAGCAAACAAGCACGAGCAGGTCAAGGCTTAGAGTACTGCTGATCTACATAACCAAATATATCTACTTGCAAGAAACTCAAATGAGACCGACAAATCAAAGCATGCGCTCAAGTATCAGAATACAGATTAGTGCAAGCCTAAGAGGAAGAATCTCTAATTTCCTTGTAAACTGCCCAGGTAAACAAGGGTGGAAAAGGAAGAAATCCCAGCTAAAAGGAGTGGCTAAATCAAGTGTCAACATCCATGGGATTTTATGCTGTAGACTCCATGTAAAAGTTTCTAGGGTACCAAGCCTCATTTCACAACTCTTTTGGGAGGATTTAAAGGAAAAAAGCGAGGTAAAGGTTATGTGCTTTGTTCACAGTTACTCTGATGGGGAAAAGTAACCTCAAATCAGCCTTTTAAATAAAAAAACGAGCTGAAAGTCTACCTATTCTCCAACTTGAAACTACAGTACCAGCACCCTACCATCAACAAAGGAATTAAATTTTGAGTACTTCAAGGATCTCACAACACTTTACAAATGCTAACTTTTAAAATAGTCAGTTTGAACATTTGCATAAGAAATACCATTCTGATGGGTATCGAGCTTACAGGTGTCCGACTACATCATCAACAGGACTCTTAGGGAGCTGTTACTTTGGACTTAGTCTTTAAAGAGATTTTTTTCTAACATGGTATTTAGTCAAGTAGAACACATCTTAGACATAACACACACACATACCTCTAAGAAACTGAAAAGCAAAGTATAATCTTACTACAGTAAATCAGATTTTTAAGGGTACAAAGACTGTGGACAGGGTACTAAATTGTCAACTCTGGTTTAAAAGTCTTTCTAGAAAAAAAAAAAAAAAGAAACTCAAGATATGCATTTCTGGTCAACATAGAAAACTAATGGTGGCTGGTAGCCATTGTTTCCACTCCAGCCGAGTCATTAAGATGCAAACTGCTAAACAGAAGTACCAGTGTTAAACCAAGGCACATTTCATTTTTCAATTCAAGATGTATTCTTGAACGTGTCTAAACACATTCGTGGTCTGGGGGCGGTACGGGATGAGCAGACAGGAGTTTCGATGAACACCTTTGCCGGCTGAACCTGTCTACAGGCCTGCAGACGTTTCTGCTGGGAGTAGACTGGGACTCTACGACATCTCTGCAGCGATCTGACCCGAAAGCTTCGCAGCGCGCCCCGTGAGACCACCAGCCATCGCTCGGTGTTGCCGAAACTACCTGTTCATCCGGATACGCGCAGACCATCTTACAATCGTAAAGCTACAGGCACAAAGAAGTCTAACGTATCGCCTCTAAGGCAAGTTCAAACGCCCGGTATTCTCGGCTACGGTAACGCTTCCCTCTAGATAAACTTCATCCTACCTTGGGGTGAGAAGATTGTCTCCATTACTTTCCAGTGTTGACTTCTTATTTTCTATGACTCGAGGCATAACAAAAGGTGACCGCTTATGCGCTGATGCCAGTAAGTCTGAGATTTCAGAAGAGGGTAGAGAAAAGCCTCTTGTAAGGATTTTTCCTTTTCATATTTGCAGTTTAAGGTGAGATGCTGGATCAATTAGGTTTGGTGGGGTTTTTTCCCTTATAAAAATTTTTAGTTACTACTTAATAAAAGAAAGGGGCTTGACCCATCTCTTACTGATTTTTTTAATATAGGGACTAAATCACCGGTTTTGGTAAGACTGCATGGGTAGGAAGTTTGCTACTACAGTGCTCACTAACACTGATGTATTTAAAAATCAGAAAACTGACTGCAGAAAAAAGGTCTTTTAAAGATTGCTTATGTTGCCCACAGATACTGATTCTGGAAAACGAGAGGTGTGTTTCAAAGCTAAAAATGTGATTAGCCTAATTTCAGTGTTTTAAGCATTAGACCACCCTTTTTACAGCTCGAATAAATCGTGCTAAATATTCTATCCTAACCACTAAGAACTCTTCTTCCACCTTTTTCAGTTGATCTTAGGCAAGTACTTATCAGCCATCAAGATCTCGTTTAATTTTATATCCTCGGCTAATCTTTAGCTGCTTTACATCGTAACTTCAGTGTTTGATGAACATGCAGTAAATCACCACAAGATTCTTGGTTCGGTCAGATGGTAACTGTTAGGAAAAGCTGAAAGAATCCTTATTCCATACATTTATTTCAGACCTCAAGTATCTCTTATGAATTTGAGTCCAAATACATTTACTGGTGCGTTCTGTGATTTATGAACTCCTCCGTATCCAGGAAAATCACATATGTACCAATATATTGGTGGCCAATTTTTATTGTCTATAACCGCCTGTCTTTAATACAAACTATTTTTAAAGCTTAAGAAATTGCTTCATTTTTAACTGCTTTCACCTGCTTCTACTTTGGTATTACACCATATGTTTTAGATCTGTTATTCTCTCTTCTGTTCAGACTTCTGCCATATCCCAAATTATATTAAAGTCTCAAAGTTTAATCTCTGCTTCAGAAAGCTCTTTAGGGAAGAAGTCAGTAAAATAATGATTTTTACACATCACATTAACTGTTTCCACAGGCTGAAGTGTGGCACAATTGAAATAGCATATTACATCCCATTTGGCAAATGTACGTAAAATTCCAAATCCAGTTTGGAACTGTGTTAGATAACCTTAATTTTCAAAGAGATGAAAAAGTTCAAGGACCGGTAATATTTGCAGCTTTGCAAGCTAAATTAACAGCAAGGGCATTTATGTTTCAAGAACAATTAATTAATCCAGTAGTTAACTGAAGATCAGAAACTGAGTCCACCAACTAAACGAAGCCGATACCACTGCATTTTCACATCACCATATTTGCAGTACCTTTGATACTTCCTGCCCAACCGCATCCACCGGAGAACAAACTCGACATGGCTTTTTCCTTCGCTTCTTATTTTCAAGGACAGTAAGCAGAAAGGCTGCAGGGAGATTCCTGTAGAGCAGACTTGGCAGAACGCAACTGAAACCCAATTATTCACTATTATACAGATAAAGAACTGATGTAGTTTCTGTGACTGTAACAGTCACTGGTGTGATAGCAGAGTCATCCATCAGATCTAGGGAACAACTGTGCCTCACACAAGACTACCAAAAAATATGGCCGTTTAGAAAATGATGAATTTCAAGCTTAAGCCCATGGATAGGACACCCTATACAACGACAGAAGTAAACAGCCCAATCCAGATACAACAGTGACCTGAAAAAGTCAAAAGTTCTTGCTTGACATGACTGAACTATGAGGAGTGTACAAGAACAAGGTTTAAATACTTACTGAAGTTTTGAGTTATTTCAACCTCGCCCCCTTTTGGGGGTCTGCAAGAAGGGCAGGCAGGGGAGGACGGAGCTGGTGTTTTCCCTCCAGCCTCACCACATCCTGTTTGCTCCTTGTAAAGGAATGTCGTATCCAGAGAAGAACGCCTGTGTTAGTTAAAAGTGCTGGGACTTTTCGGAACCAGAAGACGGCAAACTTCGAACGCCTTTTAAGTGAGAAGGACTACCACTGTCCAGCCAGCTCACCCAAAATCACTATTCCCCAGGACACTTTGAGGCAAGTAGTAGGAAAAGTAGGCTGCTGAAGAGCCACAGCCACCAAAATACCCAGCACTCCAACCTCTTAGCACCCTACCAGAAGACCAAAGCACAAGAAGCTTTGGTTGCACAGCTTCAAAACCTGTTTCCTTCTCAGATGAGCTGCTCCATGGTCACATCAGCTTCAGAGCCGAGATCGGAACAGATCTGAAGTAGCAGACCCAAGCAAGTGAGCACTTGTTGGAAGGAACGCAACTGAAACACAACACTATGAAACTGCCGTCACCACCAGACTTCTCAGTTATAGAGATGCAACACAGAGCACTTCAGATCCTTTTTTAGATCAAGCTACCAGTTGATGGTGGAGGCCACAAACTGACCTTAAGGTGACTACTAGCTTAGCAGGAACAGCTAACTAGTCTGCCAACAATCAGCACGATTGTAAAAGTTTTAAGCAAAAAAGTTAAGATCCCCACCTGGTGAGCAACGCTGACATCAAATGAAAAGGCAGGAAAAAAGGATTACAAGTGTGCACTTTGCTTTGTTAGAGATGAGATTAAGACATGAATATGAATCACAAGTGTATTCAGATTTGATTACTATACGGTTTTTAGTTTCTACTTGAGAGAAAAAGCTACACTTGTAAAACAAACTTGATGACAAAAATACAGACTGCCAAGGGAAAAAAGCATATCCTCATTCAAGCTTTACACGACAGAAAGATAATTAGTTTACTGGGAAAACATAACATTGGCAGTTTAACTTTATGTATTTTCAAAATGCCTATCTGAATAGCTCAACAAGAAGATAATCGAAAGCAGAAGAACTGCCATCTTTCTATTAAGAAGTGTAACTGCTGTGACCTTGCTCTTGGAGAATGTACAATAGCTTCAATATGTGCAGGCTGTATACAGGAAAAGAAAGGAAAGACCCAGATTATGAAAGTCAGGTAGTTCTCGATAAGTCACCAATTTATACAAGAGGGTATCATTATACTACTTCAGCAAATAGGGCTTTCAAACACCTCAAAAACACTGCTGGCAATCCACGGAACAAGCGACACGGACGGCTTTTTGTAAATCGTGCATTTCCGTGATATATTTCAGCTTGAATGCAAGGCTTGCTACAAGCCATGATGGATATCACAACGCAAGGACTATCTGTAAGGACAGAGCAGACAAACTCGCTATCAGAACTTTAAATCTCCCTGCCACTGAAGGATCATTTTTAACTAGAGACACTTTATACAGGTCAAGTCCCCACTTATTGAAAAATGAAGTAATGTTTTGAAAAATAATCTCGTCAGGAGTATAGTGTTCCAATGGGAGTAAATTAAGACTAGTATGTCTTCACAGAAACATTTCTCAGCTGTAGATGTCTGGAGTCAGTGGTCTCATCTACTGCAGTAAACAAAATCTGCTTGCTTAGGCTGGCCAAGAACATGTAAAAGCTTCTAGTTCCCAGAAATAGTGTTAACAGTATCTAAATTTATTAAAGAACACCTGAACCAATTCTTAATCTACACACAGTAATATTTGCTGACCCAAGAAGGCAAAAAGCATTATTTTGGTGATCAAGAATAAAATAAGCCAGGATTCTAGCTAAATACCCTCAAGCATGTGGAACGTAAAAATACAGTTCAGGATAAGTTCACGGCAAAAAACATTCTTTGAGCAATATAGTTGAACACTTAACACACACTCAATCTACCACAAAGAATCAACTTTGCTTTGACAGATATTAGATTTCTCAACAAACCATCTCCCTCCATCTGATTTAAGTTTGCCAAGATTTCTTCCCAAAGCTGCCATTTTATTATCTCAACCGAAGTACCAAATATGATTAAAGACTTCTCGATTGAGTTGGGAGACATTCACGTCAGTGAAAAGTCATTCTTTACTTGCTCGTGTCACAGTTTTTCAGATTGCTTTATTGCCAGCGGCTTGTATGTTACCAAGCACAAAGCAATAACCAAAGCAATACTAAGCTTATTATAGCTGAAACTCTGATTTTCCCATTCTTCAAAACAGGAGCAAGGCCACAGTAGTGAGGACCACTTCTAGACCACGCTCATTCAACAAGCTCTTTCCAAACGCTCCAAAGTTATCCACATGCCGGTTCAGCAACACTTATCTACTTCTGTGCAAATCCAGCTTGCGGCACTTAAAAGAACTGAAAGACAACACATTGAGAAAGGTAATTGGGAAGCAGTCTTGTAGCAGAACTGGCTTTGATACAACCTTTGCTTTACTCACAGGCCTGAGAAATGAAACTTTTTACATCAGGACTTATGCTGTCAGTAACTCATATGGCATGACAACACCGTGTGAACCACACACCGTATAATGGAAGTTTTCCTTATCAGTGCAAACGAGTATGTCTAAAAATACAACACCAACATATCAAATTAACTGCTTGAACATGTGTGGATTAAAAGTACATCTGGCCTGACTTACTCTTAACTTTTCCACTTCTCTGAAATTTGGCTCCCTAAACTAATTAAAAGCATCCCAAACTGGGGTAAACCAACCTGCTGGGTTGAATTCAAGACTCCATCAATCAACGAGCCACGCAGATACGTTGACATTCACCACACACAGCGCTGCAGCCCTTTGGCCCCGCACTTGCATGTCGGCTTTAGCGGTGCAGAAGCTGCAGCAGGATAAACCCACTCAGGGTACTACATCCTTAAGGAATCCAGAAGTATTCTGAAGGTCCAACGAGGGCAGCTGCGTTTCATGCTTCAGTTGCCACGAGACTGCCTCATCCCAGTGAAAGATGACCTGTTCTTTATTATTCATACCTTTGCACTTCCCACATGGGCTACAGCAATGAAACGAAACTGGCCTTTAAGTTTTCAGCACCCAGAGAATTACAGCTAGTTTTGAGCACTGCAGTGCCTCTGTGATATGAGAAGTTGGATGCACCCAGACTTTGTTTCCAGATCAAGTCTGATGCCAGCAGACCTTCACAACTCTGGCTCAAAACAGGTACTTCTAGAAGCCCTCCCTAAATTAAACACCAAGACAAAAACTGACTAATAAGTACAGTCTTCTGGCATGCTTGAAGTTCTCAATAACGATGAAGCTGAGCTCCAGAAAATGACAATTTTGAGGTATAACTCCACATCACAGAAATAGTTTCCAGGAAATTCTTTCAGGATCAGACCTATCGCTTTTAGCTGCAAACACAACATACAATTTTGATCCTGTTTTCCATGAGGACACAGTAGTGCAATAGACAGACATTTCCTATGTTTAGTGACAACAGAAGGCGTTCAGACAGGACGAGTAGCATAATTTAGAAAGCCATGGCAGCACGCTCAATTTCACTCCTCCTTAGGCCATTCCATACAACTGTTTGGCTCCTGAGGTACACAAAAGTCATAAAACTGCAAAGACGTCAGATGCCTCTGAATGCAGATGACCAAGACTGGTTGTTTGGTACGGCTGTTTGTGTATCCTTTGGCCTGTTGGTGTCTGTCAAGCAGAGTGGAAGAAAATACCTTAAATCTTCCTATAAACTCTAAAATGCCAAGGAAAACTTTACAGTAGTTTACTGTTATGTCAGATCAGTTAATGCCAAATATTCCTGCAAAAAAACCACCAGATTAGATCAGGCTTCTTCCATGACTGTCTAGGGCTTGTTTGGGGTTTTTTATTTTATTTTTAAACTTTATATATATTTTTGACCTCTATAACATCAAGTGATAATAAGTTCAACATTTAAACGTACAACACCAGAAAAAAAATAGCACTTCTTCAAGATCAGACACCTCTGAAATGCCTGTATGTGCTCCAGTAGCTAGCTATGCTTGAAAACTACGGTGTTCTTTTTGCCTTTTAAATACAAAGTCTTTTTAGATCATGTACTCTACCCCTTCATTTTTTTTTTTTCCCTAATCTGAAATATGACTTTGAGGTGGTTACTTTCTTACTACAACTAGTTTTCTAATTCTCCCTTAACACATTTCGGTGGGAAGGTGTAGCATGAGCCAAAACAGACTGCATGTACTATTTGATTTCTCTTACTACAGAGAAACAATGTTAGCAAAGCTATTTCTTGAAACCATTCTCATTTCCAAATTAACTAGCAGGGAAGTAAGAGTTCTTGAAAATCTTTTAAAAGACACAGTATGAATGAGAATGCAAAAATACAACAGAAATAAATTTCTCCAAATGTGCATTTCACTTGTCCAAACACACATAGGGCACCAGAAAGGTGATTTAACTCCAAAGAACACTATTTTTCTTAGGTGAGTATACGTATTTCCAAGCTAACATGATTTGATTAAAGTATTCTACTCTTAAATATTCAGCTGGCAGGTTGTAGAAGTGTCATGTGAAGTCTCAATTATAAAAAGTAGCAACTGAGCATAGCTTTGAGTCAACAGAGATGCCAAAAGACTCCCAAACAGATGGCATAAGTGTGCTTTACTGTACTCACTTTCATACCAACAAGGAGACTGATATGGTTTCAAAAGATTCAGTAGCTTCCAGCCAGCAAAATGCAGGCGTTTACTTTGTGAGATGTTTAGCTTGTATCAGAATTGGAAGAAGAGAGCTGAAAACTATATAAAAAAAAAATATTACAACAACTGCAGCAACACCAACACGGGCAATTTCACAAAGTATGTCTCAATCCAGACATAACAATCCTTATTTTGCTCTAAACTGGAAGTTATTCTTTATTTAAAAATCTGGGAGCAGACTAACAGAAGCATTAAATGCAGGGCTTGACAGAAGTGTCAGAACATATCATAAATAGTTTAATCTCAGCATTCTTACTATGTTTATGAGAGTGCAATGAAGTGCTAGGTTTCAGTTCTGCAAGAACAGTGCCAAAGAATTTAGGTGGTTTATTCAGGAAATATGTTTGTTTGTCACTGGAGAGAGGAACATGCTGCTGTCCTAAGTAGCTTAAATTTGGGAGTTATATATCCATTATTCACTTTGAAATCTCTCAGACTTAAGAACTTTTGAGGAATGGTAGTCTTTCTTCCTACATATTCGGTACACTCTGGCGATGCTGGAAGGGAACACTGAAGAACTGCATTAATGAGATATTTAGTGACAATCGTATTCTTGTCTTACCTTGGTGGTTCAGAAAGTCATAAAAGTAGATTTATGGGAGAAAAAAAAAAAAAACAAACTTACAGCCTTTTAGCAGTACCAAAATTATTTCATGGAATACAAGGAGTGAACAGTTATTGAATAGATTATAAACACTAATATCTCTACAATTACAAAGCTGACCATATATTGTATGCTACAGGCAGGTATTCTATACCTCATTCTACCTTCAGTAATGTGGCCAGACAAGTGCTAAGTTCTCACCACAGCCTCCTACTTCTTTTGTACATTCTTAAGTTCCAATGTAACAGTAATTGCAGCAGACAAAATTGAATATTTCTACAAGAACCTTGAGATTTAAGTGACCTGGATCATCCAAGTAAACAAACCTGAAGCAGACAGAGTGTTTCCCAAACGCAACTTACATTCTCAGAGCTCTCAAAATATTTAACCGGCTTATTGTAAGGGCTTTAAAAAGCTGATGAAGAAACTTGAAAGTGAAGTAACACATTTATAGAGTATAACATTAAAAACAAACACATGTACTTATGAAATTGCTCTCGAGTGAAAACATCAGCTATTCCCCCAACGTACGATTTTTAGAAGCTCTTAATATAGATCTCAGGGCAACCCTGCAGTCAAAAAAAAAAAGTACGAAGCCAAGTAAAATGTTTAACTTAGTCAGTAATCATGATGCTATGTGTTATAGTAAAGATTAAATATAGCGAAAACCTCACTGTAATTACTCAACAGTTTATGTTGGAGTTTGAAAAGCTGCTAAAGGACAGGTGACTGAAATAAAGAAATTTAATAATGCCTGTTAATTGCTATGTTCAATTCAGTTAGGAGTAGGTGAGAAACATGAGCTATTAGTTTAGAAAGAAAACTGCAAGTTAAGATGTTTGAGGTTTTCTATAGCAACTGAGATCCTTTGAGAGTTGGTAGGATTGACTCTCCAATAGCTGGGAAGAGAAGATCCCAGGCAGGAGCTAATCCTGAAAAAATCTTGCAGAACACAGGTAAATGGCCCAACAGGGATTCATATACTTAGCTATACTTTCTCCTTTGCAGAAATCTATTGTGAAATAAAGTATTAAGACATGAGGATTTGGAAGGCTATAGCCTGAAGAACTAAACCTTCCAATCTGTCTCAGACAACAGGAAATTGTTTTAATCTTTATACACCCACACACGGGCAGCTCTACTCCTCAGAAATTTATTTTCCAGATATAAATGTTCTAGTTTGCTACCCTTCTGAAAGTGATGTACAGGAAGGAGGATGATCATATGCTTAGAGAACTAAACTGAAGCAAAACAGATTAACGTTCTATTAAGTTACCCAGGAAACGTTTGGACAAGTTACTAAAATGGTATCAAAACTAATTTGCAAGACATAATTATACAGTCATATTTTATTGTGTCAAAACAGGAAGACTTCAGTGATTTTAACTCTTAAGGCAAGTTACATCTGCTGTCCTGGCAAAAGCCACTGTGTTTCAAAGGGAAATCAGACACTTCCAAGCATCCCAATCCTGTCAACTATGCACAATAAGACCCTTCCATCTTGATTTGGACTATTAGGAACTAGTGTTAAAATATTATAAGCCTTCGGTTGCATAATTACAAAGAAAAGAGGGTTTTTTTTTTTTTACAGTCTTCATGTCAACAGAGACAACTAATTTCCACAAATCCGCTTCCCCTCAGCCATTTCCTTCGCTCCCTTTTCAAACCTTGCAGATGGAAAAACGCAGTTACTGGTGCTGCAAGGCTGACCCCGCAGCCATCGCTCCGCGCGCCGGGCGCTCGTCCCACAGCCGGGCAGCGCTGCGTTCCTTTGGAGTTCTGCGGTTGCAGGCTACAAAGTGAAGCTTAACCAATAATCGCCGCTATTTTCGTATTAGAGCACACAGGTGCAAAGACAGTGGGGAAAATAGGCAAAGTGCCAAAATGCAGGAGAAGGCATTCAGGGAGTAAATTTAAGGGCAGCGAGATAGTTTCCTAGTAGCACAACAATAACAATAGCGTAGCTATGTGTTGAAGGACAATGATTACAGAACAAATGAAAAAACTCTTCACTGAATATTGATTTATAGTAGGTAACAGTTTACAGTGCTCTTTTTCAATTGATTAAAATCCTCTGCATTAAAGAAAGTTATTTATTTTCTCATGTTTATCAACCACTACTGGCAATAACTCCTCAGTGAAGCTACATTTGCTACCTGCAGCTTTTTCCCGTAGCCAGTAGCAAAACACGAAAGGCAAGTTTTCCAATCAGCAACCAAAACGTACCCGTAAGACACACTATTTAAGTTCTTCTAGCATTATTTGAAGCCCAATCAATAGTATATGTGTGCCGAGAGACCTAGAACAACAACGCTGGACTAGTCTATTATATCATAGAATTCCAACATGAGAAACTCAAACAATGTCCCCCAGCTACTGAAAGCAGTAACAAATCACTTCAAACTCTGTGTCACTTCAGACTACCCAAAACTGTTCAAGATTTTTTTGTTGTTGATTTGTTGCTTCGAAGAAAGTACATAAGCATATTTACGACATACTTACTCTCGCTCTTTCTCCGTCAGTTTGTCATTGATGTTATCTTTGATTGTGGACCGGGAGCCCTTGTGAATTATAGGATACCTGAGTGGCACTTGCAAGAAGTAGGATATCATTGAAACCAAGTGAGCAGTGTAGCCCAGGGCAACAGCAATGCTTCCGTCATCTTTTGCTGTCAACGACAAAAAAAATTCCATTATTAAATCCACTGGATCTCACTGCAGGCTCAGCACAAGTTCATCTTTATTGCTTAGAGAATGATATAATTAATGAAGCTACCAGAAGTTATAACTTAAGAACAGGTGCAAGTCCAAAATAAAGTCAGACTGCTTTACAATTTCTTGTGGTTCACTATCTTTGCCTCTTTCATTAAAGGGCAATGTAAAATGGGTGATGGCTTGCTCTCCTTCCAATTTTACACTTTCAAAGCTAAAAGTTACTGTTGTCAATGTTTGGCTGGGGGGGAAGTGTTTAAAGAAGAAATGGGAAGAGTGAAACAAAATTCCCAAGACAAAATTCAAGTCTTAAACTTTCTTCATTTCTCTAGATGTAGCTGACATGTATGACTGGGGTCAGGGAAAAGCTGCATTCCTCCATGACTTTATTCATTAGTGAGATCAGTTGGAGAGACATCAACCCCAGGGTATGAACTCTGTTCTCTGCCAATAATGGGAAGAACTTAAGATTAACCCATTGTTTTAAAGTATAATTTTCAATTTGACATTTAAGGTTTCAACCTTAAAGCTTCACCTGCCGGGAATACACACAGGTCTTGCGATTCAAATTACATCCTTTAGCCATGTAAGCACTTTTCCTTTCCGTTTTCTCTATATTTCTTCTTTGTAAGTGAACACACCAATACAAACAACATGTCATCCCTTCCGAGGCGCAAGGGAGTCCCATGAAATCAACTAAACAGAGGACCTTCTAAGAAAGCTTATAATGACGTTCAACGACGACTATGAAATCATACTGAGCTCTATAAGAGCACAACACGGTACACGGATTTAAAAGTTACACCCCTTTCAAAAAGGATTTTGTAAAAAGTGTTCAACATTTGCAGCAAAACAGGCTTTTTAGGGAATAAATTTTTTTGATACTTCATATGCCCAATTATTTTTTTTTTTTAATATTATCTACCAAGTGTCTGAAAAAAGATACAAGTCAGACAGCTGGTTTTCAAATGTAAGCGCATATTTCACTAAGTTGAATGCTTAGTACCTCTTCTTCATAATACAATATTTCTAGAGACTTTGATAAAGAGCTAGTAATTCTTTTGTAATGAATTAATACCCGTAAACTGAAAATGGGCCAAAAGGTGCATGCCACTGATTTCTCAAGAACTACCAAAATGAGTTCTTGACCACATTTAGTGCAATCAGGAAAACAAAGCAATAGACCTATTTTTGTCATATTGACAAATTAATTTCTTTTAAAGAATATTCCTTCATTATTCTAGCATCTAATACACATGCTGTTAGCACGAGTTAGTTCCCATGGGATGGCTTTAAAGAGTTAGACAACTGATTGAGGTTTTTGCCCAATAAACCATGTGACTTGCAGAGTGAGCAAGTTACTGGGAGCAAGAAATTCTCAAGGGGATTTTAGTGAAGTTTCAATTCATGTCAAACATCTGTAGATGAATGCATGCAGTTACCTGTACAACTATTACACAGACAGGCATATTATATATTTGCTTCTGCAATAAGATGACTGCAGACAGTTAAAGTAGAAGCTGACTTGTAAAATACTCCATACTGTCAGGCAGCTTTAAAGTCTTACTTATGCAAGACAGTTATTTGGTAAGTTCACCAGCAACTACAGCAAACTGAATGAGGATTTGTGCACGTTGCCCATCAAGAATTATGGACTGAAAGTAGCCACAATGGAATTTTAGGTCAGTGATCCTGGAAATTATTTGTGTCTAAGTTTGGAAGGCACCTCTGGATATTGCATAGTCCTAGCCCCCTGCTCGCAGCAGGGTCAGCTACAGCAGGTTGCCCAGGACTGTCTCCAGCTGGGTTTTGAGCATCCCCAGGGATGGGGACTCTACAGCCCCTCTGGGAAACCTCTTCCAGCAGTTCCATATTGAGTCTTAGAATACAGAGGTACTTTCCTAAGAGTCAACAGTAACCTCCTTTGTACTAGCTAGAAGTAGGAATAAATAACGAATAAGTTTTCCTCTAGTCTAGACCTTTCCAGTCAGAAATTGGGATCCCAAGCCATTGCTATCAGTTTACTTAATTTTATGAAGTTTAGAAGCAGTGTCAACTGTAACAACTAAATTAAGAATAACCAGCTACCTTGAAAGTCTTCAGAATTAGGAAGCTTGACTCCACAAACAAAGTAATCCTTTTGATCATTCTGTAAGTTTAAAATCAACAATGGAAAGTGAGAATGGAACAATAACATCCAGAAAACAGAAACCTGCATAAAATGTGATGACAACAAAGCATTTTTGTAAAGAAAAACCTAAATATTCAAGGAAACCCAGAGTGACTTTGACATAGTGTTTTAGTCCACATTTCATATAATTCAGAAATAAATGCAACTTATTTAAAGAAGGAAGAGCTTCATCTTAATCAATTCATTATATAAAAGGTATTGGAGCTCAATATTTTGACATCTGTTTACGTGCACTCCATTAAAGTTCAGCTAGCCTACTGTCAGGGTTACTTCACATAATTGTAAACAAAATGGAAAGTATCCGTGAAATTACAGCTACAGCTATTCTACTTTTATAGCAGAGACTACTTGAGAGATGCTGGCATAAGTCCTCTCCTTGTGAGGTTTGCAATCTCAGGACCAAACCCAAGAAAAAGCTGGAAAAAACAGCATGAGTGATGAGCAAGTTTCATCACGAATAAAACATGATACTTGCTCACAGTGTAACAAATAGGAAGTTCATTTCACATCAATCAGATTTTTAGAACATTAAAAACATACCAGATCAATAGGGTAGATATAAGATAGCTCCGATAGCAATTGCTTGCATCGAATAGTCTGCTGGGCATTTGTCTTCAAGAACAGTTCTCTTTAGGAAAAGAAATCCCAAAACCATTAGTTTCTTCAAAAGTTTTGAAGTAAAGGTATCAAGCCCTCGTATCCCTCTGCATCTTCCCAAGTATCACCTCCCCTCTCCAAGAAAGCTAGGTAATTCCACAAAAACAAAACAAAACAAAACAAAACAAACAAAAAAAACCCCACAAAAAACCCCACAAAAAAAACCAAAAAACAAAACCAACAGAAGACAAAGCTGACTTCATTTTCAGTTGTACCTCATATTATAGGCATATTATGACTGTGACAATTAAGTATTACAAAGCCACTACACTAAAAACAGACCTAAAAGTCCTATCATAGTCTACACATGCAACCAAGCATCTGTTTTCTTCTCTTCTAGACTTACCACTGTTAATTATCACTTTAGATATCTACAGATTGTAGCAGAGATGTCTTAACAGAAGCTTTGGGGTGACATTAGGAAGAATTTGGTGCCAGGAGTCCCACTTCAAATGACCTACTCTCAAACCTGTATTTCCTTTCCAATTGCAGAAAAAGCATAGGTCCTTTTACCTCTTAGCAGTGCATTCTTTTCTTAATTCATGCAGGGATTCGTTATGCTCTTGAAGTTTCTGGTATTCAGTCTCAAATGCGTTTTCTAAACAACATGAGGAATCAGGAAAAAAAATTAGTGCATTTTCTTAGTTACCTGAAGTTTTAAAAGTAGATACACAAACGTTGGCAATAATCCTTCATTTACTCTTAGATGCCCATTTTCCATGTTACGCTGCCTTCATGCACTATACACCATTTACCAGCCAAAAAAACCAAACGAAACCTCATTCTCCTTTAACAGCTGTTACCCTCATGACCACAGCAGTGGAGTATTTCAGTTAAAGGATCTCAATACTTGCATAGTCAGAATTAAGTAAATGGCAAAACCCTCACTTTTAGTAGTCGCTAATTATTTTAGACTCAACTAAGTATTAAATAAAGAATCCTGCAACAAGATCAAACGTCCATGTAGCTTGGTCTCTGGTGAACTCCAAAGAGACAGTGATATAGCATTTTACTATGGGACACTTTCCCAGTAAAAGAAAATACCAATAAGACTGAACATTTCACCTTTCACTTACATAATAAGCTATTAAGAGGGATTTTTGTCTTCTAACACTTAAAATGGGATCCTAATCACAGGTACAATAACATCTCTCATGACATTATGATGTACCTGCATCAAGCTACTGCTTACTGTATTACAGTGCAGCTCTTCTGATTTTCTCATAGAATTTTAATTAAGCACAGATTTAAGATTGCTTTAAAGAGGTGCCATAGTAAGAAGTTATTTAGAGACAGGATACCAGAAACTGCTGTACAGAATTCAGTATAACACAGATGGTGAAGAAATTATACCTGGCTGCAAACTTCAGATAAAGAAATACACAAGCACATTAGAGCCAGACAAAAAAAACCAACCAAACAAACAAAAACCCAGCACCTTCATTTTCATCACCGTGATCATAAGCTGGGCTAAGACTCCTCTGATCAGCAGATTATGAGTATCTGCAGTAAAGTTTCTACACTCACCTCTGTCATGCAAAGTACTTTTTTCCTTATGGAACAATGCCACTTCTTGACCAAGGGCCTTCTTCTGCCTCTCCAGTTCATTACGTAGCACCAGGATCTTCAACTGTAAACATTCACTCTCTTTTTTCTATTGGAAGAAAAATAGATTTAAAAAAAAAAAAAAAAGTTTTTCCGCATACAAGCAGTTCCATAAAAGGGCTAATAGGAGGGAAGGAAAAAACAGGACAAGACTAGTGTCTGTCAGACTAAAAGCTGAGTTCATAGATTACCACAGGCAATAGATTACCAAAGACCCTAATCATTTTGCTGCTTTGGAAGGAGAGAACCTCAGCTGCGTCCCACAGTGCTTGTTCCTGCCGTAGGATGCATCTCCTCTCCCGTGCTCAGTGACGCAACCTGGCCCAGGGCAGAAATTGAGAGAGGCAGGAGAGGTGGGAAGACACTTCTGCAGGAGCAGTACATCGAAATTAATAGCAGAGCGCTAGCAGCGTGACGAGCATTCAGTGCCTGGCAAAGGGGTCAGCAACAAGAGGGAAGATGAGCAATGAGGAGTCTACATTAAATCGAAGGAAGGAGCTGGGAAAAGGTTGGAGATGCTCGAGCTGCACTATTTGATCCAATTCCCAGCTTCAGGGGGATGAGGAAAAAAAAAAAAAGCATACAGAAGGAAAGAACATACAGCAGGGAGCAGATTATGTCATTCCACACAATCATGTTTGAAGGATCTCTTCTCTGAAAGTTTGAGGATTTGTCCTGTACCTACTCTACATCTATTCCTGTGTTTAAAAAGAATCTGTTTTTTCCTTTGATGCACTGTCTCCACTAAGAAATTGTGCTGCCATGTGCATAGCAAAGCAGAATTTTCTACTATAAGTGGGTTTTTTGCTTTCTTTTAAGGCAGAAATAATGACCATGCTTAATAGATACTTATTGAGAATAACTGAAGACGGATTCAAAATGGAAAAGAGAAGTTACATCTCTTCAGTCCAGTCATAGCCCTGGCAGAGCTCGACGCCTGAAGGGGCAGTCAGACACGCTTGTGAGCAAGTCTCGTGTAAGTACTGCTTTGTGTAACTCTGCCAGCTTTCGCTTTTTCAAGGAGTTAATGGAGATAACGTTACTTCAACACTAGCTGCCTGAAAAGAAGTCAGCTCTTGCTGAACTCTTCTTTCCACTTCATATTTCCTTCAGTTACACGTGTATGCTGAGCTTTCTGGCTCAAGACTGCAGCAGGAAACATGACTCAATATTAAGGAAGGAAACTATATATAGTTCACACACTTATAAAGGGGAATGGAAGCCCAACAACAGTTTCCACTATTAAACAAACGAAAAGAAAAACAGGTAATTATTTCCTTATACCATAGACCATGGTTGCTATGAAATTGCATCACACGTACAATCATTGCCATTTTTGGTTTTAGTGTTCTTCACATAGTTTTGCTCACACATATCTATAAAGGAAAAGCCTTTGCATACAGGGACAAGGATATCCATAACTGAAAAAAAAGATGGTTAAAAACCTTTTAACAGCCAAGATACCAGCAGAAAGCAAAGAAGTTCTGGGTTAGAGTCACTCACAGGAGGTGTTATATTGCCCCTTAAGGGAGTCGACTACTTTGGGTTTTTGTCTGCAATGCAACCCCGTAATTAGAGTGTGTAAACAAACTCCCATTTTTCCATTTTGTCAAACCCTTAAACCAGTTTGACGCTTTTGGAAATTAGCTGAGTACTCTCAACCCAGAATCCACCTTACAGCAATAAAGTAATTTCACATCAAAGTTTGCTCCTTCCTATGCAAGGCACCAGACACATGCCAGTGAGTACCAATATAGTGAAATCACCATGAGCCACTCTTGTTCTGGCAACTCACTGCTTTGAACTAAGCTCAGCCTTTCTGGGCAGAAAGTAGAAACTACTGCCAGTACACTTTTTTGGAGAGGGGAAGAGGACAGGCAAAACAAACTGTCAAAAGCTATTGCAAGATCTAACATAATTCCTGCTTAAAATGAACGTGTCACTTGAGTGACAGCTTTTGCATGAATTCTATTCACCCAAAGGGAGCAGGGTGCAAGAAGATACAGCCAGTAGACTCAACTCACTCTAAATCCATCACAGGCTCCTGTCAAGATTTATCTAAATCATTAAAAGTCTGTTTTTCCTGATAAACCTCTTTCACGCACTGTGCAATGTTTACACTTTTATATTATAAAAGCAGTTATACAAAATAAAGGTAAAAATAGGATAAGCAATCTATCAATCCATCTAAGTAACATACACAAATCCAAAATCCATTACGTTACACTTCTCAGATGAGTTTCCATTTGAAATTACAGGTTTAAATAAAGATTTCAAGTTCAAGTGTTAAAAGACCAAGACTTATGGTCAAGACATCAGCCAGATGCTTCAACAAGCCTGTAGAATAGTGTTTTAAATAATCGAACTTACCAGTTCATTGCTTGTAGATGTACATCTCAGCTTTTCTTCAATCTCCCTTCCTATTTTCTGAACGGTTACCTGAGTCTGTTTAATTGCACACTGGGCTCTGTGAAGCCTGTAAGGAGAAGAGACGTTACAGCTGTACTAAAGGTTCCCCACACGTGTCCTAACGAGGAGCGCGCCAGCCGCCTCAAAATCAGCAGCAGTAATATGAATTCGGATTGTCAGCTTCTATTTTGAAATGAAACCTTACAAGAGGAATCATAACTTGCAGAGTTTAGAAATGAGTATCCAAAGCAAACCAGCAAGTTTCTAATTTTGATCAAGTGCCAGACGTCCTTTTCATCTGTTAAATTCAGCAGATGTCAACAAGGCAACATTCTAGGTAAGAGGTAATTACAGGGATCTCATGTAACAATTATCAAGTTATAACAGAGTTAATGTCAAGACAAGGATACACATGACAGTTACAGTGAGCATTGTTAACGTAGGCCAGCTTTAAAAAAAGTGCAAGTATTCTAAAGCTAACGCACAGCTACCGAGGCCAAGAGCACGAAACAACCTTCAGTATCCCCAAATATGCTATGGGCTCTTCTGTAATAAAAACATGGGTTTCTTAATAGAAACACATTTGAAGGGTGAAAAGGATAACGATTACATGTTTCTGATCATTAGCCCTGGCTTCAGGGTGAAGAAAGAAAACTGATTATTTGCCATATTTATTGGAAAAAAAAAAAATCAGGCAGAGGAAAGCAATAGCAAAAATAGGTCTAAGAGGCATTAATATCTTTCTTAGAATTAACATGTAATGGCAATTAACATATTTATTAGGAAAAATTAGAGTTGGTCTGCAGACATAGACTGTATCTTTCAAGGCAAGCAAAACCAGGCTTACTTTTCCCATCCAAAGTTTCACTATTAACGGCTTCTCCTTTTGTAAGGATATTCTTCAGACAGCCTTGCTGCTGGGGTAAACACTTCGCTCAACTAAGGTCTTGTCAGAACAGCAAAAGTGGTCAGATAACCTACTGTACGACATCAGTGCTTTGTCAGGCAAACACAACAAAAAGACCAAGCCCGCTTCAACACATGCTTTCACGACCACCTCCACTTTGCCAAAATTAAAATTTTCTGCTTCTTCATAGAAATGCTTAATTTTATTAAAGCAAAGCTATGAATTTGCTGTGCACCAAGGACCAAAGCACTAGAGCACAGAGAAGAGGCTATTCAGCTCCTTCCTTTTACATTCTCTAATCTCTTACAGATTTACAAGCAATTGAGACATTACTATTTAAAGTTTCTGCCTAACAGTTTTTAACGGTCTGTGTGCAGCTAGACCAGGATAACCAGGCTACATGCTTCAAGCATGAGTAACCACAAAGCATCACACCTTCTCACAGCACCTCCCCTCAGCACCCCATCTCAACTCAACGGCGTGATTACATATTGGTTAATCGGTACGCGGAAAGTGCCTAAACCACCCGGCCCAGCAGACAAATACATGGAGAAGAGATTATACGTGGACAACAGGGAACAAGCAGCGCTAGCAATATTAAACAACGTAATTGCAATTTAGGACTCCTACATGTTATAACTCTAAGTGAATAGATTTAGGTCATCAGCCACCTGTAGTTCCTTCAGACTATTGCTTCCCCTAAATGACACACTCTATAGTATTATTTGAAACAAAAATCTATTAAGTGGTGATTCCTTTGGTTTCTTTAGAGCTTCTTGGACTGCTCATAGCACAAGCCGCCTAAGAGCTTTTTAGGGGTAGCTGTACCCCATCCAAATCACAAATCAAGCAGCATGGCTCTGCTGGCTGCTACTGGGGGGTAAGACTGCTGAAGCCAACAGCGCTGGGTCACCGAAGGCTTGGTCTCACATCCCTAACAGAGTACCGAGACCTCCTGGAAACACTTTTGCCTACTGGGAACTACTACTTATACCTCCCACCTTCCTGAATGCATCTCGAGGGTGTTGGCTACGTAACATATAGTTACACAGGTCAAAGCCAAGGTTTGCTGACCATTCTGAACATCATTCAGAACTCTGCTGTCACATCATACAGCAGGGTCTGTATTTCCTACTTCAACAGTTTCCAGCCTGCCTCTTTCCAAAAGTCTGGAACATTTTCTTTCCAGACATAAGAAAGCCTTACCCAAAGCTAAAACTTGTAAGTAAAGAATAACAACTGAGTGACATTTCCCTTCCCCTTCATCTGATTTTATACTGGAAGAACATTCTTGATTTAGTCTGTTAGGTGGTTAGAGAAAGACGTTTTACAAGTTTTCACATCACGCTATTTAGGTAGCAAAATCTGACTGCTGAAAGGTGTTTTACTCATTGAAAGAGTATTTATGTAATTGATAAGTTGTCAGAAGGGTCATTTGCCATGCGAGCTCCTCACAGTGATTTGACCAATACTCAGATAACAACCCACAAATTTTGTAATAGCTTCAAGTCTTCTACCCACGTCCAAGTATAAGGAACAAACACCTATTCAGGCTGACTTCTCAAAACAGTACATACCTTAGAAAACTACTTCAATCTGGTGAATCTATATCTAAAGATATATTCCCAATCTATAAAGATTGCTATACAAAATAATTCAGCAATCAAGTCTGTTTTTAATAAGAAATGGTTTTCTTTTTAAGCCAAACTTCATCGACTCATTTCTTGCAATATAAAAAAACCCTACAGTTAAACTTGGCTGCCTTGATGCCAAATAGTGCCATTTACATCGCAAGACAGAAAACTTACTGATATTGGTTGACTTGATCCCAGTATGTTCACTGTTGTTCCAAGAACTTTAAAATGGTAACAGTAAGATCATGACCACATCCAGAGTTGAGCCTTCCAAGATTAAAATTTTAGGGGCTTCATGTCACAAAAGCAGCAACTATCAACAAAAATCTCCCTTCCCCAGCCAAAAAAGCCCTCACTGCACCCACACGGAAATCTTTGGTCATCCAGCAATGGGAATAAAAATTAAGCCATAAGAACATCAGCATGGAAATTCGGTCCATCATTTCTGCATGCACAAGACAGACTTTGGTGGAGGCAGTTATGATTGCACCAATGAATGGAGATCAACAGATTGAGGCCATAAATCTGGATTAAAATTTTTATATAATGAATGGAGAGAAACTTCAACGCTAATTGACCGCATATTGTTTCCATTTCTAGTCTGAATGCAAGTCCAACGCTACAGCCTAAAGTTAGTACAATTTGTGCTTTAAGTACAATCTGGCTTGGTTTAGTAATTGACAACGATGAGCCAACTGATGGCATAATCTATATGCTATCAGCCAACGCAGGATTCTTCCTAGATTGTTCAAGAGGGGGTTTTTTATTATTTTTTATTAAAATTAGCACTTCCATAGCACTTGAAGAGCTAATTCAGGGCTTCAAGAGGCCACTGGCCTGCTACCAAATTTCCTTCGGCGGTCAGGAAAGCCAAGGCAGTTACAGCAGAAACCGAAGCCTTTTTAAAGAGAGAGCTTAGCCAACAGTGTCGTCATCCTGTGTCTGCAGGCTGCTCTGGGGTCTCTGCGGCAGCTCCCCACCAGTGTCAGCCAGCAGCAGAGTAATACGAACGTTAAGTGTGACAGATTTACTGCTGTTGCTTGGGGCCCCGAGAGCTGCTGTGCAGTTGTCCGACATCAGGTGAGTTGCATGCTGCTGCCTGGGAAAGAGGTGGAAAGCAAAACGGACATTAAGATTCCTTACAGGGGAAGGCCATCCTGTTACAGTTTGGAGGTGGAGATCCATGAAGCTGTTGTCCTAGTTCCATTCTCATATCACCTGTTTTCTAAGATGAGGGAGACTAAGAGGAAACAAAATACTCTCCCTTCCTTTGGAAGTTTAAAAGACAGTGGGATAGAGACAAAAACATTAGACACGTACTGTAAGCTAAGACCAACAAAAGCTGCATCCCTAATCGATCTAGGAAGAACCAGCGTGCAAAATTTCAACATCTCTCTTCACTTGCTACTTCCCAAGTTGCAGAAATATAGGCTATTTGGGGTATTTCTTCAAGGCTTTTCAAGTCTGACATAAAATTGCCCCCCCACCCCGGGGGAAAACAAAACAAAACAAAAAACTACTTTCTACCTTGGCTGTAAGATTTGAAACAATTCTAACATACAACCCTCTGCCAATCAATTCAACTTGGGTACTGACTTGGAGGGGGGAAAAAAAGATGCCAAGTTTTGGTCGTCTTCATCATTACTGGATTTCTTTGGAATAACATCCTTGTCTTGTTTGCAAGATCAAGCAGTTTTCCTGACTTCCCAAGGCTGCACAATGCAGTGGTCCAGCATAACTTGACTTTACAACTTGGGAATGTGCTGTAACAACACATTTGCTCTCTTTCAGCTTGCAGTAAGTTTGAGGCAAAGCCTGAACATCCAGCTGAAGCACTTTCCTTTAAGACACACTGCAGTATCCTGCAACTCAGATATCCCTCTTGGACATGAATTAGTCTAGTGATTTACTAGTTTATATAGCAAGTTCATTCCTGGCTGCAATCTTTAAAAAAACTGAAGCTGGAGTGTAGTGACAGTTGTGCCTATTAAGCTAACATATGCTTGTATTTACATTAATGAAAGTCTCAACTTTATTAGACATTTGATACATGATTTTGTAGTTCTATCATACACTCCAAATATCCATTTGCTTCTATCAGACACATCTGGATTTTTCAAGTACGGAACTTTAAGCCATAAATACATCAATTAATTACAGCAGTCACATACTACAGCTACTTCTCACAAGAGAAATAAATGCCTATGGTCGCATTTGCCAGAACAACCTTAGTTTACAATGAGACTAAATTTAAACTGAGAATTACTACCAGGGATTTAGAAAATAGAACAGAACACTTCTGGCAATAAGTGAGATGTAGGATCCTGGAAGTAAAATACCCAAACCTATTATTAAAGAAAAAAAATAATCCAAGACTTTCCTATTAAATACAAAAAATGGAACGCATGCTACTTTATATCAGTCCAGAAATTAGATTATGGAGAGTGCCAGCCAGCTATAACATATTTTTTACATAGCCCCTTAAACCATCATTTGCTACATCTGCTTTCCCACAAGAAAAATTTTTCTAATTTATAAACATATAGTCCCTTTCCCAATTTCCTCAGAAACCTATACGTACAATTTGTCAAAAGCAGATGTAGGGCGAGAGAAGACAGTAGGGAGTAAGAAGAGGATAAAATACAAGTCTGACTTGTTCATTTATGGCATTAAACCTCTACAAGAGCCAGTGCTGTAAGAAACTCAAACAAGACAGTGCTGTTGAAGCACAGATACTTTCCATCATTCTTTCAAGCAGTTTTGAATGGACTTGCACATTTAAGACTCAAATTAAGTTTCTGAATAACCAAGTTCATGTGGACACTGCAACACTGGATGCTTTGAGCTATCTGCAAATGGAGAAGAAAAGGAAAAAACATGTCTATCAGGCTAGCAGCAGGGGACGTGCTGGCCTCCAGTGTGAGGAACATTTAAAGGAGCTAGCTAGTATATAGATCACCTTCAATACACACAGGGCATGGACAGAAGAGGAAAGTCTTAATGTGAAGCACAATTTTTTTTCCAGAAATGAAGGCACAAAAGCCAAGATGTCTCTAGTGCTCTTATTGCAATTCAGATTTGATTCCAGCACGAGGATGGATTTATGGCTTGATTTTTTTTGTTTTTTATTTTATTCAAAGAACAAATGTATTTGTGGCAAATACCAAAGGATGTTTCTTTTTGTTCTTTATACTGGTGCTTATCAGCTTATGATTACAGAAACCTTGCTGCCAGGGCAACAGACAGAATCACATTCAAGACACTGCATATAGTAGAATGGTAAATTACATGCAAATCAAATTTCCAAAGGGCATAAACATGTAAAGATGATGCCTACCAAAAGGACAGTGACACTAGTAGAAGCCAACAACCTTTTGCTGACATGCAACTTGCCAAGAAATCTTATCACTCCGAGACAGTGAGCAAGCCTAAGATGAGTTCACTGCACAACTGTAAAGGAAGATACATAAATTCAGCTTGAATGGGTTACAGGCTCCTCCCAACAAGGGAAACGGCTGCTCAAGTCGATTGTGTGCTTCCAATCGCAGTCCACACAACTGATAAGGTGTTTGTGACAATTGAGCACAAGCCTTACCCGGTGGAGGGAGGGGAGAGGAGAAACACCAGTCAGGCAACTCGTTTTTTCAAGCTGCATCCTGCTGCACTTTTTCCTGGAAGCCATCCCCAAACTCAAATCAAAGTTTACTTCCAAGAGAAGAAGAATTCTGCAGCTGAGGTACAAAAGCAAGATCTCCTACCAGACAAAGGGATGGTTGTAACACTCACAGGAGTGTTCTGCAGCTTCGCAGTCATAGGTGCATTCCCTACCCTGCCCTGTTTTTAAATATCAAAGATATTAGAGCATTTTCCCCAATGTGAGATCTTTAATCCATTTTATTTTTCTCAGTCAAAATGCAGTATTGACTTTCCCTGATGTGGTTAGGTATTTCTGAGCATTTTGGTGACATGACTGCATTCACTGAAATCTTTGCCCAGGCTGAAAGATGAAGCAATTAGCAGCACCATTCTTATGGCCATATCCAGGACAAAGTCATAACAAAAATAAAGAGTCCCAATGCTATCGTTCAGAAAAATCCTCCTTCTTAAACACTTTCAGGTATCTGTTACAAAATTATTTAGCTAAGCGACATGCTCTGTTTTTCACCAACTCCAATAAAGCCAGAAAAAGGAGGAGGACTGGGTTATGACTTTTAATCTAATTGTAAAAGACCATATCAATGAAGCAATGTTCATGCCGTCACAAATAAAGAAGCAGAATAAAGCTATTTTTGAAGTTCAGCACAGCTCGGTGCAATCTCTCTCAAACAGCGCTCTGAAGCCAAATTTGATCAAGAGTTAGCAACATGCCTACCACGCTTACACTAAAAATCTGCCACTGTAGGGGTGTTTTATTCCATATGGCATATTAGGAAAGCTGAAGATAAGAGCAGCAGCAGTGGCAGGCTACTAACCCTGCAGTTAAGTTAACATACAAAAAAACCTCCACCACTCTCTCTCGCTTCATGGACTGTTTCAACTTGCTATGACCCACGCTGCTCTCTTCTACACATTTTGGCAAAAGTCAGGCTTGTAAATTGACTCTTCTGATGACTGATTAGCCTCAGTTTCCATATAGCTTAACACCACACAAGTAAAATGTCTGGGAATAGATTTGTCCAAAAGTCTCATTCCACAGATCAAAATCCCTAAAGAACCTCCCCAAAAAATTCCGATCCCAGTTTTCAATCTCCATCACTACTTCCCACGAAGACACCACCCTGCAATTCCAACCCCCGTGGTTTTTAGGCCAAGAGAGATGACACTTGTTATACTGTTCATCCATTTCAGTACTGCTTATTAGAGTATACAGAGGCACTCAAGAGGTCCAATTACAGTTCATATTTATTTATGCTGGCCTTAGGCCACTTGGGTTTTCATGTCCAAAGCCAAGGGGATGCCTGCCTTGTCTTGGCTGCCTATACAGTATGAAGAGCCAGGTCTTCCCAGGGGAAATCTTTCCTAGTTAGAAACATCAACAGGACCATGACAGAAAAACCACCACACTTATCACTAGCAAAGGGAAATTTTAGCAGAGGAACTTACTGATGTAAGAGCACGAGTCACGCTAAGAGGAATCCTACTACCCACTCCACACTTGAGACAGCGTATTTCCACATTTCCTAGGAGAGGGTGATGGCGGCAGCAGCAGCATTAAAGTCTGAAAGTCTGCAACGTGAGCCAGCGATTTGACTGCCGAGATACTCACAGGAAAAGCTCAACAAGGCACTGCAAGAGCATCAGGCTATTAGTGACAACCTTTTCCTGCCACGCACACGCCATCTTCTCAGGTCACGGCACTGCTCCTACTGCGTGAACGTCTGTAACTACAACATTTAGAGAGGTTTTTGCTGCGGCTATGAGTTGGGACTCTTCTCTGAGGAAAGAAGAGCAAAGAAAAAAAGCTAGAAAGAAGAGACTTAACTGTCAGTGCATATTTTTAAATTAAAAAAAAAAAAAAATTAAATAAATCTTTCCTACCTCCCCTTACCTCTATGCATCTACCAGCATGCTAAAAGGAAAAAGGTAGCAAAGAGCAACTCTCTATTTCCATGCAGTCGGAACTGCAGAGGCTAGAGGCTGAATCCTATTTACTGCACAGCTCCACTGGGTTCACTTCTTTCATGGAGATGAGGATGGAAATAGAGGAACAACATCAGGGAAGTTGAAAAGACAGTACAGGTTTGCGTGGCTCACTTCTGGGTTTGTTATCAGATGCTGTACAACCCCAAAAGTCAGAGAGCAGCTGACAGCACGTCTTCTTCCTGCCTTCCCTCCTTTTCACTCACCAAACATTTGGATGCCTAAAGTTTGGAACTGCTGCTTATAGCAACTATATAACAGCAAAGTGACTGAGCTACTGGCTGTCAAGACGGGACACTCTGACATTGACTCGTCCCGTGCTTCTCCTTCGCTGTAAGCAGGCCCAGGTACCCCTGAGAGACACCTCAGCACAAAGCAGTTTAAGCCCACGAAGACCTCGCTCACTCTGTCATTCCCCACCCAGAGAGCTTATGAAAACCAGCTTCAAGTTTAGCATAATTTCCAGGTGTTAAAAATAGCTGCCCAACGGCAGTTACTACATTTGGCACGTGCAATTCCACTGATTCTGGAGTCTCAGAGAAACTACTCTGAGCTACTAATGAGTTTTTCAACACTACAACTGCTTACATTGCCTGCGTACTTTTTTCACTGTTTCTAGTTCCAGAGATCCACTTGTGTAAGTTCTGTTCATTCAATAAGACTGCTAATAAAGATGGAAGAATTTAAACACACAAGCAATAGATCTGTTAAAAAGCTTCTTTCCTGAGATAGGTAGAACTAAACAAAAGCTGATTTTATATTGGGTCCCCATGTTTTAGTCCTGGTCATTTAGGGTAGTTGATTTTACCAACCTATCAAAGTTTCAGACTGCAGACAAACACTACCTACATTTGTATTCTTAAATAATATTTCTTCAGTGATAAGACATGCACTCTTCTTTAAATTAAGTTATATTATAAATGGCATATCCTAAAACAAAGCCTGTCACTTAAGCCTACCCCCAGCCTATGACAGATTACGAAACCTGAAGAAGATGGGAATACTTAAGGCACTGGGACTTAAGACAATTTCTAGGAACTTCTATTTCTACTTGTCATGTAGCAACATGCCCAATGCCCAACAGTGCACCGCAAGTTTCTTTGAGGCCCTAACCTAGAAAGTAGTAATTAGTTGCTAGTTCAGAAGTTGAGCTCTGGTCCTCCTCAGAGCAGTCTTGTCACTGGCAATCTTGGACCATTTAGAGTCCCTGAACCTGGGCCATCACCGCCGCGATGCAAAATACAGGGAAACCGTTCGCTCAGTGTTATAATTTGGTTCGAAAAGTCATGTTTACTTGTCCAGGGAACTGCAGCCAGATTTATTTGCTTATCACCAGAACTGTGAGAACGTTTTGTTCTTAATGAAGGCACAGCCTGTGTGGTCTCTGCAGTTGCTCGTTTTCAAGATTTAATCCACTAGATCAGATGCACATGAGGCAGTAGCAGAGGAAGCCCTTCAACACCAAAAAAATATTATTTAAATCAGCCAGATTAGATATTAGCAATATTACAGCAGTTGCCTGGACCTGGTCTTTTACTCATCTCCAGCACTCAAATTGTACCAATATCAGATTTTGTTGCTGCTGCTGTTAAAAAACAATGTTTTTTTTAAACAAAAATACAATCAAAAATGTTTTCAATCTGCACTAACCGACTGGCTAAATAGCACAAACTTGCCATCCCATCTGCTGAAGGAATGGTTAAGCCATAGCAAAAGCTGTTTTGACTGGAGAGATAAAAATACAGGAAGCATAATTTCAAAGGGGCAGGTTTCACTAGTTCTTAGAGCACTTCTTGTCTCCAGGCACAATCTGGGAGGATTTCAGGCACTCACGTACTTAGAGGCACAAAAGCTATTAGCAGGCCAATTGCTCTAAGTGTCGCAATACCATGAAAAGCTGTTGTAGAATACAAGATACTACTTTTTGTATTTAGGAACTAAAATAAAAATTTTAACATACAGGATTTTAAGCCCTTTCTTTAGTGACTGTCAGCATATCCCATCTTCCCAACACCACTTAATACTGAAAGGTCTATTTTTCAAAGTTTAAAGAAAAGAAAGGATACAAAACTAAGAGAATACTAAATATAAAGCTATTCCCATTAGTGCTGCAAACGTGCTGAGAGCTTGATTATGGAGACATGTCCAGAACATGACCTCAGATGAATTTGGCCCATCCTGAGTGTTATGTGAAAGGTGAAACGTGTTACTGAATAACCTATTACCACCAGCTACATAATATTTAGAAAGCCTTTAAGTGACCTCTTTTCAGGAAATCTGACAATATGGCCAAGGGACAAAAACCTCAAAATTTTAGCTTTCCAGTTGGGGTGGTTAATTTTTGTTAGTTAGCCTTTTTAAAAGAAATGGCTGGAAGAACATTCGTCATTTCCATATGGCATGAACAACTTATTAGCAGCACTATGTTTGCCTGCGGATCTTGTCCCTGCCCCAAAACAAGAAGGTTCATGAGCTGCAGAGGTGCTGAGAACTTCCTTGTGTAAAGCTAAGCTGTCTGGGTACTTAAACTTTTCCTCCTGCTTAATTAACTTGTAAATCCATGTAATTAAGCATCTGAGCACACAGGCACTATTTTAATCCAACACTCAAAAAATTTTCTACTGTTCACACACTCTAGCATTCCTAATTAATTTTTTTAATCAACATAATTTGAGCCAAGCACGTGCTTTTCATTAAGGCCTATTCACAAGCTTCATAAGTTCTAGCTATTCACTTCTAAGAAGTAGAAAAAAAAAAAATGAAATCATTTCTTCCCCAAAAAGCAGTTTTGATAGCAGACAGAGATTAACCATAGAAGTTCTCATTTTGCAGTTTTTCAAGAGTTAAGGGTTGAGATAGAACCTGCACTCTCAATTGATTTTCACACTGTAAAGCTGATCACAGTGACTATACCACACCTGGCAGCACGGTACCATCAGAATAACTGGGATGCAGATACCACCATCACCAGGACTTGCTTCCTTTTTTGAGAAGTTTAAACAAAGCCAGTACAAGCTGTTCTTCATATTCACGTCTCATGGAAACATTAGGAAATGACATGTGCAGCTTGTGAATTTTTACTAGACAAAATCATATCATGAGAAAGTCTTCAAAATGTGGGATTTATGTGACCAGATGCAAACCTTTACTGTGTAGACACCTCCCTATTCTCTTTATAGCCAATGGACAGAAGCAGGCAGACATCAATCCAGTTCCTCCCAAAGTACATGTCCTGCTAAATGAAACATCACTCAAAGTATGCCCATCTCTCTTTTGGTTGTAAGTGGAACATGCTCTCACAAAAACTCTCTCTGGAAAGAGTCCACGGGTTAGTTACTCAAGCCTGGACACCTGGAGGAGGTGGCAAACCAGACTGCTTGGTAGGAGAAAAAGGAAACCTGACAAGAAGAGACTAGAGATTATTTTAAAAGAAATAAATGCTATCACCAGTCTTTTGAGCTAGATATCAAAGGTAAGCAGCAGTAGAGACAGCATACCTGTGAAAAAGCAGAGTTAATGTGAGAGATAATAGAAAGGGTTCTGGACTACACAGCGGACTTCGTCTCAGTTCCCGAAGAACTTTCCTAGCTAGGAAGGAAACAGGCAAAAATAGCACCTAGGTATGGTCACAAATTATAACTTCTAACTTTTGCTGGAACTAGGCAATGCAATATATACTCCTTGATAGAGTACGTAGACTCCACTGAAATACAGTCAGCAGCACTCCTGGTGCTGAGGTCTAGAAAAAGTGTTCCTTTTAGGACAAAGCAAAAACAAAGGAGGAAGCCTTAGCTCAGAGGCAGGGCCAAACAGGAGCGACACCCAACAGCATGCGAGAAACTGCAGGAGACGGTGCCTGGACTCTCACCTTCCCAAGACTGAGCAAAGCGCATGGTTCCAGTAATCGGGTTTCAAAACAGCACTGGTGAGCATCCAGCAAGAGGAGCTTTATCAAAGCTGACATCTTCATTTCTTGTCAGCTTTATGACAGACAGTCAGACACTTTCAGAAGAAGGACCACAGTTCAGATTAGACAGGGTTAGACAGGGCTCCAGTTGGTCAAGCCCATGACCACCTGGTATAATAGCGAGTGTTTTTTCTGGAGCACGCTTCATACTACAAAGAAGTGCAAAGGAAATGTGAAAAAAATATGTGAGCAAAGCAAGCAGGATGACAGGCACACATTTTCTTCTTTCTATTTAACAAAGACTTAATGTTAGGTAGCATAAGAGTTCTCTTCTAAAGGAAGGTGCCAGAATGTAATCAGAACTTCGTAACACGCCCCCTGGTTGTTTTCCACTAAAAGTACAGAAGACAGACGTTTCAAAAGCAGCCTTTAGTTTAAATATATTTTACAGAATCAAGAAACAGCACATTTAAATTTTAAGAGAGCTTATAAAATAAAGACTTCTGAATAAGCAACCTAGAGTTAACTTTTCCTGCCGCTTTCTTCACTTTAGAACCGAAAGCTAATGCTTCATGCAGGCAACAGTGACACCTACTGTTAACATTATCAAATGGATTCAACTTTTACAACAGATAAAAAACCAAATGCATTTTCCAAAGACTGTTGAAAGCATATGAAACATTTCCTTTTCGAGGGCTTCCTTTGCAGCACATCTATTGCTATTACTGCAGAATTGAATTATCCTGTCTTATAAAATGCCTTTTAAATACAAATTCCTCAAAACCAACCTACTGACAGGGTTTAAAACCTCTATTATATTTCCCCACAGCTAACATTCTTGAGCTATTATAATTAAAGCAGGTCTGAAAAAGGGCTTCTTGTTTACCTTCATACTAGCATTTCATGTTTTTCACCACCAGAGACACCTAAGTAACCACCCAAAAGCGCAGTTACCATACCTTTCTTATGCCATGCATGTGTTGGAGTAACTGGGGTCCTGACTATGCAGTGCCTCTTTTCTGTATTACAAGGGAGAATTATGCCAAAGGTACATTCAATTCAGTGGTTCAACATTAAAAAAAACCACAAAAATACACACACACACTGAGGTGTTCAGCTGTTGTGGTCCAGCTATGGGATCATTCTACCAAGTTAAGTTTTGGCAAGTTGCTTTTTTTAATCATTGTTCTAATTTATTTAAATAAATTTAATTTTGTTGAGGAGAAGAGAGTAGGGGCTTTTCACAGAAGATCTCCAACAAAGAAGCTCCGTGATTTCAACATTCACAAGGCAAGTCCATGGTCCAGCTCCACAGCCAGCTCTAGTTCAGAGCACTCAAGCATCCACACGGCAGAAGCCTAGAGACCACCAAGGAAAGTACACACATCACGGCCCATCTCCTTGCTACCAGCGGTAAATCAGCACTACCAGGTATCTCCTTTGCACATGATAGTCCAGAAGGTTTTTTTAATATCTGGAAAGGCTCCTTCCACGCACACTAAAGAATTTACAATAGCTACACAGAGTATTCTCAAAAACCTTACCTAAGCAAAGAGAAGACATCGTAAGAGTTACGAACACAGTTCTGATCCACCTGGAGAAGACTATTCTTCAGGGTACCTGAGTGATCCTTAAGGCAAAGAAAGAATATTAATTTAAGAATCAAAATTTTTTCCATCTTGACTAAAAACATGCACTTCTGGTAAAAGAACAAATGATCTTGCATTTAATGTATTTTAAATCTATCTTAACACAGTTTTATGTGCGGTATATAGAAACAATTTAAGGCGGCAATAACACCAAGTTCAAGTCTGGCCTACAACAGCACTTACCTATAAAGATGTTAATGATCTATCTTTAGCTGTGTTCTAGACCTGGAGTGTGTTTTCTTGAACTTTATAATCCATTACTGCACAAGTTTTATGCACAGAAATACTGAAGGATGCAATTTACAGTACTGCCATTCTTCAGCTTCAGATCTGAGAGCCTATTCAGTAATGTACCAGAGATGTACAAGACCACGAGATAAAGCTCTAGTCTTTATCCGTGCTGTAACACATTTAAAAGATCAAAGCAATCTTAGTTTTGAATGATGTGAACAAGTTTCTGGAAGTTACAACAAAAAACTTTGTCATTCTTAAGAAATCGAAGTGTACATTCTGCACAAGAGGCATCAAAGCAGTAACAGACAAACTGCAATTCTTCACGCTACAAAGGTCAGATACTGAGCTTTTCCATATCGGGCACAGTCACACAAATTCCTAGAAATGCCACAAACTCAGAACTGTTTCTTCACATGATAAAGCGAATTCTAAGTAGGTCAAACCACCTGACAGCATTGTCAGAAAAGTTACAGATTGTAGGAAAAAAGGCATTTATTTTAGTGTACGAAGTGGCCTCAGCTGGTACACATGATCAGCTCATTTTCCAACAGTGATACAGAGGTACTCCGAGTACCACAATCCCTGCCTACGTATTCTTTCCTGCCTCAACAGGCTGCTTCCATATAGAAGATGTTGAAATGCAGTTACATGTCAACATCTGCTGACACAACCGTATTTGCCACAGGCCATGCAGCAGACATTCCTTTCCACCAAAAATAAGGTTCCACCTAAATAACTGAGATCTATACACTACATTACGCATCATATTGCAATAGGGGCACCATATCATCAGCTGTCTTAGCTCCTCATTTCCATTCTCAAGATGTTGGATCCTACACGCTGAAATCCATACATATATCCCCTGAAAAAAATACCAAAAATAAAGACATCTTAATGCCTGAATGAACTAGGCTGGTGGAAAACTGAAAATGCACAACTATCAGCATCACCATTTTACACCATGAGGTTGATGTCATTTCAAGAAACACTGCCTTCAGAAGGCGAAGCGCAAATTTTTCAGAGAACAAGTGGAGCAGCCTAGAATAACTAGTTTCAGGAGGGAAAGAATTTGGAGCAGCAACACATTTTAGCCTTTTCCTTTTCCCTCTGTACTACAGTGTGTTGAAAGGAAATTCCCAAAAAGTCAGACACCAAGTGGCCTATACAAACTGTTCTACCCTGAGGAAACTTGCTGTATGTGCAACGGAAGCGTTTCAGACTTTGTTATTAAAGAAGTGCGCCCTTCGAAAGGGGAGTTTGTCTACTTCTCTGCCACAGCACTTATTAGATATAGGCATGTGCATCTGTAAACACACAAACAGGCTTTGCTTGTGCAAAGTGGCCAGGATGTAGCTGCAAACAAAAAAAACCAAACTAACAAACAAACAAAAAAAAAGCATATGCAGGTAAAGACTCTACCTACATTGATGGAGACCAGTGATATTAACAACAATAAAGAGGCCCTGGATATGGTTATCTTATTTTAAGACAAAAAATTGCAATACTACCATTGTCTGATTTACCTAGAATTCCTCCACCAGTGTTGCTGCTACAGTGCTGCTGCTCTTTCATATGACAGGAGCTTCCTAAAAAGCAAACATTTTGAGCACACACCTGCATTTTGAAGGTTACCTTATATGCAAGCAGGCTTGAAGGTTCTAAAACAACAGCTTAAGTGCACTACCTAGTAAAGCTCTAAGCTTTCGGTCATTTTAAATTAAACAATTTAGCAATTAGAATATTCCTATTTGAGCATGTTGCTTTTGCTGTTGGTTTTGTTGTTTGTTTTTTTGTTTGTTTGTTTTTTACCAGGGAGATATGCATTTAATCAATAAATCTACAATTTTCATCAATAAAAACAACGGTTGTGACAGTCACTAATGTTCCTGCTCTGCTTCAGTTTATTCTGCTACAATAGCTTTTAGGCTCCCACCTCTCTTATCGCAGGTAAGTTCACAGGACAGAAAATGGAATTTGCATTTAGTTCCAGATGGATCAAGCAATGCTCAAAAGTACATCTACAGTGTGTTTTGAAACTCTGAGTTCATGAAATATTGCCAGAATGGTTTAGTCAGCTTCCAACAATTTTCTTATTTTGGCTCATAAGTGGTCTTAATTAATGACATAGACATTTAATACACTAATAAAATGCACTTTATTGTAAGACTCCATAAATCTATTTCAGCAATTAATTCATAGTCCAAAGAATTATTAAAGTAACGAGGACTTTTTTTGAGGAATGGGGGGGGGGGGAAAAAAAAAAAAAAAAAAAAAAAAATCA
>JAVJGG010000027.1:24166095-24189876 GCA_035590195.1 Aviceda cuculoides
GATAAAAAAAAAAAAAAAAAAAAAAAAAGAGTACCATACCTTAACTTTGCCCATACTGAGACATGTAAAAACGGAGGACACTTCCAACATTGACTGAAGTGTCTTTGTGCACAAGGTTTTCATAAGACTTGCAAAATGATATTAGTAAGCATCTGTTTTGATAACAAAGTTTCATATGTGCCAGTGCAAAGAAAAAACTGCTATTATAACCATGTATTATCTCAAAAATTGAGGCTTATTACTAAGACGTGTTGAAGTATTAGAGACCCATTATGACCACTGGAATGAAAAAAACAACACAGATCAAAAACCTGACACCAAAAATCCCTTTCTACAGAAGGTTTCTAGGTGGTGCTTCATAATATTTAGTATAACCACCAAAGTGGGGCTGTGTAATATTTAGAATATCCAGCATTGCCGTGAAAATTATAAAGCAAGACCAACTAAAAGCCGAAACACCCCTTAGGTGCACACAGCTTCTGCAGGTTACAGGAAGAGTTTATTTGGGTCAACCAGTTTGGCTTGAAGGGTAGACAAGTCACTTAAAAACAGGAGGTATGTACTATACAAGAAGAGATTTAGGACAAGGAACTGACAAAGAAAGCAATCAGAAGCTACAGAGCAGGGTGACAAAATAAATTTCTAGCTCTTGCAGCCAGAAAGAACTGAATAAATGATAGGGAAGCACAAAGAAGGAGATTATTTGTGTTCTACATAGGCTATGACTGTATTTGCAGCTTAGCTACGGAGCACGTACGAGAACCAAAACCACGATGTACTTGTAAACCTTGAGCTAGGGAGCAAGTCCCGACAACAAACAAGCAGGAAAGAGGATAGCATTGCCATCATTGAATTCAGGCCCAGCTTATTAATACTCAAACCGTGAAAAACTAGAATTGCATCCTGCTTCAGGAAAACTCGGTTAACAGCACCGGGAAGCAGAGCCTGAGCTGTCTACCAAACCATCTACGATTTGAAGGATAACCATCAAAATACTAAACAGAGTTTGGAGGCTTGCATACAGCCAGAGTTTTGGCCACACAACCACCCTGTCCCTCGCCCCACTCTCCCCACAGAAGAGTGGCTACCCACCTTGCTGACTCTAAAGGCACTGCCTCCATTCAAAGCCCCACAAGACTGGGCTTGCTGGTTGTGGCTAATGCAGAAACTGTAGCTGTGTGTCAAGAGTCATTTTGTCTCCAGCCAAGGACTCCTTATACAACCTATCTATACCACAGTACTGCCACCAGCAATTTGGGATTAAAAAAAGACCCTGTCAGCCGTGCTGTTTACAATAGGTAAGTTTAAACTTTTTCATCGTCAATGTAGTAATCGGCACTGCCACGTAATGAATTTGGCTGCAGTCACAATATTGGCTGAACAAGCACAAATACTACAGTGGAGCCTTTGGGGGGAAAAAAAAAAAAAAAACAATGGGGTGAAACAGTTGCAACGGAGCAAATAAATAGCTTCCCATTTAGAAGCTACAAACTCCGGTTTTAAGAGTGAGAACCAAAACTTAGTGTACTTTTGTATTTGCCATGAAAATGAGCCTGAACAGCCACACCATTTTCAAAACGTTATATGTTTGAATGCCTCAGAGAATAAAGCTAGGGCTTATTTTCAGTAACCAGGCTTTTTTTGGACTTAAAATGCTATGCTTTAAGTCTTTCCAGAACAGCTCAGATGTCCATGTAACAGAGGCGAGATAACAGTTCTTCTGTCATGTCAAAAAAGTATTTCTTCTCAAAACTAAGCATTTTAACATTCTGAGCATCCAAGTGTGAAAATTTAAGTTTAGAAGTTGAATTTCAGCTTGGCACCAGCGCTAACAAGCCAGAACAAATACAAGATACCCTTACCTTCTGTTCAAATGAAGCTCCGTAGTAACCATCGTTGAGACCAAAAATAATCTCATTTGGGTTTCTTGCATGTATCTGTGAGAAGAAAAATCATTTTACAGTTAGCTTACTATGACTTTACACTTTACACTGCAAGTGAGCATAAATTGCTCTGTTTGATAGTCAAATGCAGTTTTTCAGCACCTGTAATTCTAGACACACGTGAAACCTAAGAAAAAAAATGAATTTAACCATAGAGAATGTATTTTCTTCACAGCTTTAATAACTGTCACTGAGTATGTTCAGCCATTCTATCCTGAAATCAGAAACACAGGCCAGAGCATCTTTCCTATTGTTGCATTTCCAGCTAAGAGACAAAACTAAGAGATCAGGAAACTAATCAAAGAGATAAGTCTCATGAGTAATTAGCTTTCACATAGTGTTACCTAAAAAGATAATTCAAAATTAGCCTTTATGGTCATAGTAGACACAAAATTAGCATGCCGTATTATAGCTAAAATCCTCCTATTAAGGCAAAGAACATTATTTCAAATAAAACCATGCACTAGAGCATATTATTTAGGGAGCCATCTCTTCTGCCCAGTAAAAAACAAACAGAAAGAAAGCTACAATATGAAGGGTACTGGGTTTGGCTGGCATGAAGTTTTCTTCATAGCAGTCCGTATGGTGCTGTATTTTAGATCTGTGACTAAAACACAGCTGACCCAACTTACCAAAGGGATATTCCAGACCATATAACGTCACGTTTAGAAGTGAAAAACGGGCCAGGCTTTGCAAGGTAGCTGTTGCTCAGGGACTAGCTGGGCATCTGTCTGGTGGTGGGAGGTGGTGACTGACTACCTTTGCATCACTTGTGTGGTGTTCTCTCGCCCCCAGTCCCTGTGTTTTGGGGTTTTTTTTGTTTGGTTGGTTTTTTTTCTTTCAGTTATTAAACTGTCTTTATCTCAACCCACGAGTTTTTCCTCACTTTTGCTGCTCTGACTCTCTCCCAGCCCACCAGTGCACAGGGTCCTGGCCAGGATCAATGCACCATGTGAAGCTAGAGCAGCCATTCCCTACAAAGCTTTCTTCCCAGGCTTTGAAACACCCTAATTAAAAAAAAAAAAAATAATTAAAAAAAAATCATTTAGTTTAAAGTGAGAAATAAACTATGATCTATTCTAAATAGATCCTATCAATTAATCATTCAAAAAGTGCCCATTGGAATTAGGGCAACCTATTTGATTCAAAAGGCACCCTATTTTTGTGGTTTTATTGTTTATGTGATATGGGTTTCTTTTTGAGCTACTTTTACTGTAAGCGCCACGATACAGAAAACACCTCACTCTTCACCTCTTTCAAAAGGCTACTAGTAAGAGACAAATAGCAGCATTAAAAACAGATCTTATACAGTAAGCTGCTTGGACTGGATATCTTTGATGGGATGTCACTACCATGAGAATGGATTACAACTGTAATACACACAAACATTATGATCTATGTTCATTTAACTATATGTGCAATCATATCGCTATTTCCTCGAATTGAGACATTGCAATTTAAAGCACCACGTACTAGCAGTATCATCTGAGAGCCTCAGTCAACAACGACAACTTAAAATATTTAGCTAGTCAAGATTTAGAGCTCTGAGGTAAGCTAACATGAATCTCTGCAATCAAACTTCAAAATACACCCTTCAAATGCATTCATTTCCTTTCTTAGCATTCCATCTATTTGTTCATCCATGTGTTTGTTTCCTTACATAACAAGTTGAGACAAACTGTTTTCATATTACCTGCTGGCCCAAGTACTTTAACCCATCTAGATTGACCTTCCATTCAATCAAAAGCTGAAAGTGCTCCTTCTTGCCACCCCAGATCCTCACAACAAAACAAGAGACAGAGGTATCAAGACGATCAGGCATTATTCCAAAGTCCAGACTCCTCCATGTCGGATTCTGTAGATATTCAAAGAGGGATAAAAACAATTCAAACAAGCTGAAAGTAGTCCTAAAATCGACAATTCAGAAAGTAGCAAGTTCATGTCAAAGACTAAAAAAACCTTAAGAATAATGAACACCAGCCATTTCAAGTTTTACACAGAGTTGAAGCCAACAGGCTCTGCTGCTTCCTTATTCTGTTTTCTAGGGAGAATTCCTGGGTTAAAAGCTACATGCTGTAAAGTACTTCAGAAACTCAGAGCGGGCTCTCCTTCCTTCCATTACAAGATGTTGAAGAATTTACTTCAGAATTTACTAATTCAGTTTAGCCAAATCAGGAACTTTAAAAGTGGAAGTAACTTTACAAGTTATAATTCAGCTTCTGAAAACTAGAGTATAGCTTACATTGCAGAAGTTCAGTTTAAAACATCTATCTATTCCCCAATAATTAAGGTTGCATAATCTATTGACAGGTTTGTTCACATTCTTCTCCTTGACTGATGCTGATGGCAATGCTCAGATGTTGTCACTAACTTACCCAGTAAGTATTACAGAAGGAATGCATTAATCAAGTTTTCCTAAGGAGAAGGGATATTTGGTAGCTATTCACACCCAAGAATAACAAGCCATTAAAACACCCATAGATGATGTACAGAATTTGCTCAGGATATCTTCTATTTAGATTTTTCATTCCATGTTTCCTTTTGTTAGATTCCCTTTTTGTTATTCCTTTTCCTGATCTAGAATAAGCAGAACTCAAAATCCTGAAGTCTCAAGGAAGTGGTCTCTTGGACAATTTAACAGCCTTAAAGATGTAGGCAGCTTTTCCTCCATTCAGCAGGTTTTCAAAGCATTTACAGCCCAGTGTGCCATAAATGGTGCAGTTTCACCTTGTCAATGCAGACATTAAAATGTCTATTTAGCAGGTTTTCAAACTTCATTACCCAACACTTGCAACATCATACTCCCACCAAGAGACCTACCCCTTCTCAGTTGTAAAAACAGTTCAGTTCTGGTCCATTCACTGATCTGAACTGGAAAATTTAGAAACTCTAAGACATTTTCAAACTTCAGTTTCTTAAAGCTATTAGCTCTTCAAAGAATATACGAGTTTATATATGCAGGTACATGTTCCTTCCTGTTCACCTATACAACAAGAAGATGTTCAAAGAAATCATAGTATACTATCAAGTAGTATATTCTGCAACACTGTTTTGACTCTCCCTTTATTTGGAGTGTCGCAAGCAGAGCCTCTACTTCTACACCAAAGTTGCTAAACTGCAAAGCATGAGCTTCTAATGAATCTGTACACCCAGCAAAGTAATATACAAGTGCTCCCTGAATAAGCAATTTGCAGACATTTAAATCAAAGCAGCTATTTCTGTTGCCAACACCAGCTACAACAGAAAAAAAAAAAAAAAAAAAAAAAAGAACTGTAAACAAACCTGAGTTATGATGCATACAATTCTTAGATACTGAAAGAAGCTAAACCAGTAAAAATCCAGCTAACATTATTTTGCCTATTTGGTGTTCTCAATATTTAAAATGGATATATACTGTAAAGCTTAAACTGAGCACTGAACAGTTTTCACATGAAAATGCCCTGCCCTTGGAGTGTTTAGTCCTATCTGCAGGAGTATCAACAGAGCATTGCTCCACAACTGTTAAAACGAACATGCATTTCTACTATTCAGTAACTTGCTATTCCAACCCTTGTGAAAAGAACCCGAGAAGGAGAAGAATGTGATGCTCCTACCAGAACTGAAGAGTGGAAATAAACATTTAACACTTATGGTATTCAGCAAAAAAAAAAAAAAAAAAAAAAAAAAAAAAAAAAAAAAAAAAATCAATATACTGCAGTAAATACACAATTTTTAAAAGAAAGTTTTTCCATATTAAAATAACTTACCAGAGAATTCTTGATCACCTCACTCTTATAAAATTCTAAAGAAAAATGAGTAAAAAAACCACCTTTAGATTAGCTTAAACACTGATACAAATCTTAGTATTTGAAATAGAAAAAGCTAAAATAAGTAACACTCATGAAAGACAAATGCTAGTGGGGTCTAGTTTATCAGTAACAGATTCATGAGAAAGACTTTAAAATGCAGTCATGCTTTTGACTAAAAGTACTCATTCACACTTAATTATTAGAAGTCATTATTTAAATTTAGCATTTCATCTTTATACCCAAGATAATCTTCAAGATTTACTGAGGCTTTGGTTTCTGGGGAAAGAACATGCCTCAGTACTTTACAATATTTGGATGACATTCACAAAGCAACTAGTTTGTCATACAGTGTCTTCCTGGAGGAGTGCAGCATGGATAAACTAATTGCACTGCTTTCCTGAAGAGCAAGGATGACCTGTTCCAGATGCTTAGAATGTGAACAGCCAAATTACCTCACAGAAGCGCCAAGAACCCTGTCTTTGAATGGAAATAAGCAACTGCCGACACATGGACCCTGGCTTTCCCAGCCAAAATAAGAGCTTAAAGTCTTTAGGTAGACAGCTCTGGAGGCTGGAATACAGATTTTGTACAATAGCCCTCAGTCCGTTGGAGTCCAAGGATAAAGCTTTGATGGAGTGCAGAACAGTCCCTTACACCAAACGCTGTATGAACAGTGATCAGTTACAGGTTCAACCAACCACTACAAGAAAATCCAGGTAGCGAGCTCAAGTTATGTACTCTCATCCTTCTAAAACAATGACCTTGAAAAAAAGCAAGGTTCAACTACGACTAGCTGAAAATAAAAATTAGGAGAAAACCAAAATTTTCCTACAAAGCTCCAACTCTCAACCATATCAAAAGGGGCATAAAAATGTATTTTTAATAATATCTCTCCACAACGAAGAACTATACGTTACAGTGGAAAGCAACGCGTTAAAGAGAAATGAGATCTAACTCAAACACGATTATCAAAAGCAGAACAGATGCCTGGATGCTTTGTGTCATTGGCTGACAATTCTATTTTTGGAAAACTTCAATAATAGTAAGTGCTGGTTTATGCTCTGTAAAATAACTGGTACGCACAGAGTGGAATGCTCTCCCCCACACAAGGCAACTTAGGCTCCAAAAGCTCTAACTGTTCTGTGCTCTTGAAGTTGCCAAGTTTCTTAAATTGTTGGGGGGCAGGCAATAACAAACATAGGCTGACTTAAAAGACTCTACCAAATCTGTCCTGTGTTTTGCTTCCTTGGCTGCTAACACTGAAAGTTTTTATGAAGTTCAGGAAACTAAAGAGGTCATCTCCACTGCTAGTATACGTGACAATGGCAGCGGGCTGTCAAGGAAAAAAAAAAAAGAGGACAGAGAATTCATACTATAAGAATTCAAAGATTAAGTAGTAAAAAAGTTGATAGCAAGCCTGGTGTACCTTTGTATATCTTGGTGTTATCACATAAGTGAAGAGTGAAGTACGTATCCAAGAGGCGATAACCATTCTTATTGATAATGTTACGTGCAGCGATATTCCGAAGATGACGAAGCCGGCGCTAAAAATAAGAAAAAATATGTAAATAGTTAAAGAACTTCCTTAAATTAAATTGAACCCTTTTTTTTTTTTGTAATAAAGCATTTTAATGATTTCCAAAGCACCACTGTCAAAAAAAATCCCACCAAGCACTCAATTTTCTTTGGCAGAAAGCTAATGTAAACAATAAGCATTCAGCAAAGCCACTGACTGGACAAGCAACAACTAGCACCTACGAGATCAGATTAAGCAACACTGATATACAAGACAAGCTATTCTTACTCATATCCTATACAGAATTTTTATTCTACATATTTAAATCATCCCAACTATTTGAGCAGTTTCAAGCAAGTATGTGACACTATTAGCATCGAACAGCAGCAGTATCACCCAGGTGTTCTGCCTCATCACACTGGAAACGTTTCCTAGCCAAAGCTCTTTTCAACAAGCACTAGTGGACCAAAAGCTCCAAAATAAACCACCACTTAACCCAGAGCCATACATAACTGGCTGAACAAAATTTCCTGAATTCACAGTAATCCTGGAAACTGCTGGAACAACCTTAACTAAAAGTAAAGTACATCAGAAAGGTATATCCAGATTTTCAGGGAAAATTAAGGGCACAGTCAAATTTCTGATGTCTGCCAGCTACCATCCACTTGGATAACTGAGTCCTTTTCTCTTGGATTAAATACACTCAAATACATCACTAAAATCTTTAGTTTAGGTGATTTCATCCAACTCCAACACTATGTTAGTTTGCTACAATACTGTATGTCAAAAAAATCAGAATTAATCAATCCCTCTCTCTCCCCCCTCCTCTAAGCACCAAACAGCTTTAATAGTTGTGGCTAAAATCCTCAGCTTCAAAGCATACTGCGCCCTTCATCTTTGACAAATAATTAACATTATTAGCTTATTGTCAAATTCGACTAGTTAACAAAACAATTTTGTAGGACTGTCCAGTCTTAAATCATTGCTTAGCTATGGTTCTTATTTTAACTTTGAAAACCCATGCATGCTTAAAACAGACTACCATGAACTTAGCACTTGGCAAACTGCCACTTCAAATATATAAAGCTCTCGCCAAATCCTTCAGTATCATTTTCTCCCAATCAATCTCTCAACCTACCAGTGTCTCACCCATCTACCATGGGGGTGTTGACAACTGGCTCCCTATCCGTTTTGGATCACCACAAACCACCTACAAGCCTCAAACAACTTGTTTGGTGCATCCTTTTACCACAGAGTTCATTTTACAGCATACCGCTTTTTCCCAAAACCTTGTTAATTTGTAAGTCTGGATCCACCTTAAAAGAAACACTCCCACATTGACCAAAAGTGGACTCAAAATGCTTTTGAAACCAAAAGACAACTTCTCTGTTTGAAGCTTGTCCTAAAAGGCTTTTAAGAAGAGTTGAAAGGCCATCATCTGTTTTGAAATCACAGTGTGACACTTTACATCACTTAGTATCACTTAAGTGATATATTAGTTTTCCTTCCTGGAAATATATAAGAGGAATAGCAAATTTCTGTTCACGTGACACACTCAAAACCACCGGTGGATTCATTTCTGCAAAGTCTGTTTATGAGTTACATGAAAAACAGAGCCTGAGATGGGATGTCCAGATACCTCTACTATATACAAGCAATACAAAATTAAAAAACAAAAAACACACAAACAAACAAACAAAAAACATACCCAACCTTCTAAGCTGCTTATTTGCAGAACCACGTGGTCTTATTTTGTTTGAAATTGGTATCAGGAACGTCAACAGAAAGATTAAGCCTCACTTAAAAAAACCAAACAACTATATGGACCTTGTACATTATTTCAAACGTATCCTTAAAGCTGTGTAGTTTTGGTAGCCATTTTTACAAGCAACTTAAACACTCCTTAAGAAATGGCTTTGAACGTACATTGCACTCCCTATAAAAATGATTCGAGGATTTTATGTGCCATTTCTCTCCTTTAATTAACTCCAACAGCAAACAAATCAGTCATGTACCATGTTCATCTCCCCCTTCATTTTTGATATTTTTTTTAAACCCCTTAAAATCTAAGAAGAATACCCCACATAGCATCTAGCTGAGGGGGTAACTTTCTCCAGGTCTTTTTAAGATTGCAAACTGATTGCGTGACTGATTTAAGTAGTATGTTACAATGAAGTAGCCCTCAAGCAAAGCCAAACAAGTTTCTCATTTTTCACTATGTGCAACGAGGTTTGGAAAAAACTGTGGAGTGTCACAACCTACAGCTGCATCTCTGGACAGGAGCAGAGTCCTTATCTCCATGCTTTGTGACTTCCATGCACCCTTAGTCTGGAATCTATCCCAAAGTCTAAAGTCCCACTTCTCCCAAACCAGTTGGAAGAGGAACATTAAATCTGGAACTATGAGACCACAACACAGTTCAGGACTCAGCATGCAACAGGTAATGAATGTCTATTTAAATCACTAACTTAGTCATCACTCTCCTCCTCCCTCCTGTCCCATTACTTGTCCATTTAGCCTAGCTGATAGGGAAGAAGTTTCCAATTACATGGACAATTTTCTTGCTCATATTCTTTAGTATGAGGCCATGATGACAGAGGGACTTGGATCCTGAAAATAAACCTTCCAGCTTGCCCACTACATTGTCGCTGATATTATATTGCATTACTCAGATTTCCTCAGAACCCCACAGAGGCAGCATTCAGAGTCAATTAACCTCTGCTGACCAAAGGTAATTAGCTTTAGCCAAGAGACCATCAGGTATGAAGACATAGCCAAAAGATAATTCAAACAGGCTCTAAAATTCCTCATCAAGAGCTTGTGGCTGTTCTGTGACAATAACTATTATTTCACGGGAATTTTCAAATCTCTATTAAGTGTTGCCTCCTATGTGTTTAATACCATTTTTTTGCCCAAGATAATTGAATAGACAAAACAAAAACCCCACTGTGTTGCAGTTCAGCTATCACCGGCACCAGCCAAACCGCCCTGCTGCCAACTCCGCTGCTTACCCGCGGTCCCGCGTCGCCCTCCTCCCTTGGACCACCATAAATACGCACTTGTGCAGCTGCTGAGCGAATACCCTGCGGAACCGATCCGGCTGAAAACTAACCACCTCTCTCTTGCGCTGGGTTGGTTTCACCAGATCAGTTCCTCAACGGGGTTCACAGTGTGGCTGTACCAGCAGCTGTCCTGGTGAAAGAAGGGACGGGGCAGCAAGAAGCAGCCAAAAGCAGACAGGACCGCTTCAACGGAACCGCCGGCTTAAAATCTGTGCGGAGCTACATACAGCCTGGCACTTCTACGAGGAAAGTGGAAAGCGGTTCACAATGAGGTATCAGTGCATTTCAGACTGCAAAAGCAACTCTTTATGGAGAAGTGACCCATTACACTTTACACTGAATACAGTAGCTGCAAATAATCCAGAGTTCTTTCATTTCCTTTTTCTTTTAGGTGAAGTGGGAAAGAGTGGTTACTTCTCCTAAGAGACAAGTTCTAGCTATTTGCTTTTTCTATAAAAGTATCAAGAAATCTTCACCACAAGGAAGGATTCCCCCACAGATGAGATGTTCTGCAACCAGAGCAGCCATTCCAAAAAGCCCAGTTTAAAAATCAAAATACAAGTGCTAAAACACAAGGTAAGTGCTTTGGTAGCCTCATAAGTCACGTAACTTAAGAAAGACCAGCTGTGTTTGCAAGCTGATAGTGCAGGATCTGCTTTCATAAAAAAGATAAGCAAAATACGCAGATGAGTATAGATAATTTTCACCACTATCTCCTCAAACAGTTGACAGTCCATCAGTAACACAGTACTGAAAACCTCAGACACTACAACAGGCATCTTAATAAGATATCCTACTGCAAAAAAAGTTATTTTTCAGCAGAGCACCGATTTAGGTAAGCTCTGACAAGCAGAACTGATACCATTAAAAAGGTTATTTAATTTTCCCAACAACTCTGAATTTAGTGCACACAGCCTGAATGACGGCGTATGTGGATCACTGCTTAGCAGAGCAGTAGAGCAGGTTTAACAGCTCATTCTAGGGGGTTTGTGACACAGAAGTTATTTTGATTACCACAGTTGCCCTGGTCCTTTGCAATTCCCAAGAAAGTCAATGGAGCAGTGAAATTACATGGTAGGCCTTGTTATCATTTGATTTAATTGCTAGTCTAAGTTGCAACTGAGTGAAAGCAACTGCTACATAGCAACTCTACGTTGACCTACATGAAAGGAATCGGTGCTTCCTTCTACCTTGAAAATAAATTACTACAAACCAGGAGAAGAGATCCACTAATTTTCCCTTAGAAGAAATCCTGAATAGTAGCTTATATTTTAAAAACACTGCTGGAGGTAAAGATACCACAGGTTGTAAGCTTACAGCTATCCCAAAGAAAGGCTGATCAGGAAAGCTTTAGAAGAGATCAGAAGAGCGGAGCCTACCACCAGGTTTCATCCCTCATGCCTGCAGAGCCACAAAACCGGCTTCCCACAATTCCACAGCAGCATCTTGACAGAGCTGCTACAGAGTGCAGCGAGACCAGTCACGCTCAGCAATGACCAGCTTCTCTTAAAAGTCAGGGATCTTTTTTGTTATTTAAGAAAAGCACTCAGTTTTCATCATTCTGAAGAACTATTATCAGTTGTTTAATGTATCTAGTGCTCCCATTCAATGACTTTCTGGGAACCTCTCCAGATTTACCACAGGCCATAAACAAAAAGTCAGACTGCTACAGAATAAAGTATTTTGATCAACAACCTTGTTAATGCTTTTCTTTTTTCATCAGATGATCCCAGAGCTCTACAGTCTACCAAGTCTTCTGAGATTTGAAGGACTGAAACTGCCTGGTCCCTTCATGCTTTAGTTCCCCCAACACTAAGGTACATACCATCATCTTTCACTACCTCTGCCTAAAATACCACCTTCTGCATCTAGACACTTGTTCCCATCCCACGCAATGTCTTCTTGTGCATTTGTGCAGTCTCACTCATGGTGAGGGTCAGAGGATTTATCCAAGCTACAGCTGACAAAAAAAGAAGTTAATTTTAAGTGTAAGTTCCTCCAATTCAGCTCACTACAGATACACAGATGTGCCCACCACAAAAGCAGGGCAGAGCAGGCAGGAGTAGAAGGCAGCAGGTTTTTTTTTTTAACACTGCAGTTTCTTGACGGCTTAAACTGATCCAGACACCATGCTCTGCTTCCCCCTGGGCCTGAGAAACTTAAGTGACAAAGCTATTCACTTGGGTTTTTTTGATAGGTTAAGTCTAACAATCTGGTTCCATTAATAAAAATCACTGCAGAGATGGAGTGTGGGGAGGAAGGGAAGGAAAGGGAATAAGTCAAAACAAGAGAGAGAAGTGCACTGTTTGTTAACACAAGGTCCAGACTGTTCATGGAACCAGAAGGAGAACAGTGACTACCTACAACAGCCTAAAGTATTCGTGGAATTTCATAATTTTTTGTTCAAGGTCACATAATGGGTAGCAAAAACAAGCACAGAGTTCTGACTCTTCTTCCATCTTAACCACTTTATTATTATATTACAAGAATCTTATGACCCTGGGGGAAAAAAAAAAAAAAAAAAAAAAAAACAAAACAGTGCAAGTATATCCAAGCTGGATGAGAACACAGACAAACACCATTTTTCTATCTTAGCCACTGATCACACTTACTAGCTCAGGCTCCAAGTATGAATTGTGAAGCTCAGGTCATTAATATGGGCAAAGCTAAGTCTATTCCTTATCACATGGAGCCTATCGTTTTATTAGCAGCTGAGATGATCTAATGGCTCACTGCTGGGAAAAAGGCGAGGTCTGTCTTCTTTTCATCCCAAATCTGCCTCCTCCCACCCTCTCTCCCAGTTGCATGGTCTGCCCTCTTTAGCACTGGCTCTTTCACCAAAACTATTCATGAATCCTTGCTCCCAGCAGAAACACTAGCACTTTGACACGTTAAATCAATTTGCAAAGGCGTCAAAGGAGCATCTAAACTTAAGCAAGGCATGCAGTTTAGTTTCTTCCAGCAACAGCCATCCAAGATGCTGTCAAACAGCCCCCTCTGTGAAAGGAAGGTTAGGCTGAAAACTCCTCCAGGTGTTAATAAAAGAATGACAGTGGGCCTGCGGCATCTGTGTCCACGAGCAAGTTTCAGAAATTCTGTTGGAATAGTTTAATTTTTAAAGAACTTAGTAAATTTGAATATATTTTCCAGAATGAAGTTTAAATTCAATTGGCCACAAAGGAAATTTTTACAAATCTATGGCTGGATTGGAAAAAGGCTTTTTTTTCCCCACCACCCCTGCATTCCTTGTGACATCCCATATAATCAATGTAAAGTGCAAAGCATCATACAGGTTCGAGAGCGCATTTCTGATTCGACAAAGAACAAGGGAGGGGGGCAGGAAACCAGCTTACTTTTGCCTGAAGTATAAATACAAGGGTAAAACCAGTGTAAGAAGGCTGGGAAACCATCTCATACAAGCAAAGTCAAAATTTACAGAAATTACTTAAAAAAAGCCCAAAGTTGCCAAAAGCAAATCACCACTCTGGGTTCCAACAGAGGCCTGATTACCTGAAAAGCAATCATTTTTTTTCTCCAGAAGACATGCTGTACAGGACTATCAACACTGGCTACAATTTCAGCACCAATTCTCCTTACTTAGCATTTAATGGAGCATCCTACCTATCAGATGTTTTTAACATAAACACCAAGACAGTCTTCATTTCTGGACACCATCTCTGATTTTCAGACTGCTGCCCTCCTCCTGATTGTTTCAAGGGAGAATATTCCACAAATTCTTTCCAGGTCAGGATCAGCTCTGACCTCTGTACAAGCTGGTACACATTCTGGTTTTACCTGGCTTTCACACGAGTTTCCTAGCTTGCTTGCTTTATGACCCACAGTAGCTCTGGAAGAATTTAAGCAAAATCCCTCCAACTATTTTAGCATTAAAGCAGGCTTCAAAGATTAGTTAGTAACACAAACGTTACTACAACAATTCTAGTTGTTTTGAACTTAACAGAACTGAGCTTGCATGTTCAGCTATTTGGGTCTCTGAATACTTGTCATAATTAAGTCACAGAAAAACACAAGGCTCTGTGTGCTTTGTAGCTCACAGCAGTCAGGTAGTTTTGGGTTTTTGTTTAGTGTTTTTTTCCCCCTTTTCTTAAAAAGCATAAAAGCTCTAGCTCTAAAAAAAAATAAATAAATCTAAATATGAACTGTATTTAGCCAACATGAGCATTACTTATTAGCACAGCACTGCTCAACACCTTATTATCTGAACTTCCTACCTCCTCAGATTTTCACTACTTGCTTTCTTTCATCTGTCCATACCAGTTTGGCTATTACCTAGCAATCATGTGATCCGAGCTCTTGGAATTCAGATGGTAGACAAGAATTCACACTTAATTTTATATAAGTTTTCAAGCTGCCTTGTTTTCCAATTTGATACACTCCACTACAAAAAGAAAAAAGGTACCTCACAGAAGGTGTGGGTCAAGTCTGCTGCAGTATACAAAGCCTCAAATAGCAAAGGAACATACAGTGGGAAGTTGAGATACTATTCAGATGTGTTGTTACCTAAATTCACAGGAAGGATGAGAAAATGCTTGTACTCCAATTTAAACACTGCTAGGAAGATTTATTTAGAAGTTTTGTAATTAAACAGTTTTCCACAGTTCACACATGATATCAGATCGACTTCAGAAGCAAAGCAGAAGCATTTGATACGCAATCTTGTAGGGCACACCATAAGGAGTTTTTGGAAGTCTATTTTAATGTGCTTTCAGCACACACCTGAAGACAGCAAGGCCCCGAGAGCTACACAATAATCATTAGTTCAATGAATCGCTTGCGGATCTCATTATAATTGCACCCCCTTCATATCTCAATTTCCTCATGTCAAGTAATGGCATTCAAGAGCAGTTCAGTAACCCATTTCTCTTTCTAAGACTTAGATACTTTTTGGCAACAGTCTTTCAAAGGTTTTGCCTGCTATGAATCATACCTGAGGCCAACACCAATTCAAAGATGCACAGTAGGAATGTAACTGCATTTTTTCCTGTGAAGATGCGGAATACACCCATACAAAACTTCCCTCCCTCACATTCCTGAAGATTTGATGCAAACAATGAGACACATTGAATCTGTGCAGTGTGATTTACCCAGACTAAGTGACCGCAAGAAAGGTCAAAACTACCTTCACCAACACAGGCGCAAAGTTTTCACAGACGTGCAATTGTGGATTTTAGTTCACAGGTCCTTAAATCAAGGTGCTGGCTTTCCTTTACACTTAGGGGTATCTGAAAGGCTTTTGAAAGGTTCATACAAGACAGAAAACACCAATGAAGCCTTCACTTGAACACATCAAAGCTCAAAACAGGTTTCTAATCATCCATACTGTGCCACAACTACTCCTGTTTCTTCTGTACTGCAACGAGAGTTTCAACAGAGTCAGCACATGGAAGATGTTGTCCAAAAGGCATCGAGTCTTCCCTAATTCACATGGGGAGAAAGCGAAAGAGGAAGAGGAAGGAACATCTCTATACTTGACATGGCCCACGTAGAAGTATAATTATTCTCCAGCTACTTGAATGCAAACCAGCCCTTCATCAGCTCAACTCAGAGTTAAAGAATGCGATATGTGAAGCGAACGTTGTATCTGACAAAATATGTCAGTCTGTGGCACAACCTGCTCCTTTAACGCTAATTAAAACAACAACAGTAGTATCAGAAAGTAATAAGATGGCTAACTACACAATGAACAACAACAACAACAAAAAAAGATGGCTATATACTGCTTTTAAAGGTAGCCAAGTCCTTTAGTCTATCCTCCCTTGCACCCTCTCTTAATAGCTAGCCCACTGAACTCCTTCCTCACTAAATAACTGTATTTACACTGGGGAGCAAGTCAGAACTCAAGTTCTACCTCAGAGCAATAACGTAAACAGCTGGTAACTGTTCAGCAGGAGCAAGAAATTTTCTCTTTGTACACCATAATCACATGTAGAAAATCTACACTGCTTTTTTAGAGCTCAGAACCAATGAGACAACCAAGACCAAAACTGACATTCCATGCAAGCCCACAGTGCTCACACTCTTCACTAATTTTCTGCATCCTCATCCTTCTTTCAACATCCAAAATTTGTGCTCATCTCTGCAGAAAGACTGATTGACCTGTTATTTAAACTAGAAGGTAGGGACAGGTACAGAAGACATCAGTATTCAGTCTTAGGATACAAACAGGATAGCTGGTTAGGCATGACAAAACAAGACTCAAAACATAGAATTTACTTAAATGTAATGTTAGCAGGAAGGGTTCAAAAGCAAAATCATAAGCCCATGCAGGGACTTAGGCAAATCAACTTCTTTCTGTGTATTGTTTCAACAGCTGTGTTTAGTTACGGTCACTACAACATCAAGAGCAACAGACCAAGCAAGCTGGCAAACACCACAACCCTGAAAAATAAAAACTGTCAGCACACCCTAAAAAATTGCTCTAAACTGGGGTTAAGGGGAAAAAAAAAAAAAAAAAAATCTTACAAGCACCGACCACTAGCCAGCCAAAGCTCCTCTTGCTAGGTGTTTATATAAGATACAACTAACGAGGAACTAGATATACAGTCTTTTCATCTTTAACCAAGACATTCAAGAAGGAGCAGCTAGAAATACCATCTTTCCTTACTGATGTTTTCCTCTGTGTTTGTCTAAATAAATATTTACTCACTTGCAAGATGAAAGACCAAAACTGTAACTGCTTCTTTGACACAACATGGGAACTATGCCATGGGGTAGAAAAGTGAACATTGAGGTGCAAGTCCCACCTCATTAGTAATGCACTTTAGCAGTTCAGAGAAGTCCCTTAAGCTTCTTAATACCACCTTGGGCCAGAGAGCATTAGTCCATATTAGCGGTGGGAATGACCTGGGAATACCAGTTAAGCAATGAAAAACAAGATGATGCTCAGAAGGAAAGACACAAAAAGTAAACAGGGCCTTATGGAATAAAGCATCAACAAAACTGAAGCAAAGGCAATTTTGACCTTAAAGAACCACTTGATTTTAAGTATGCACCAAGTTGCACAAGCAAACAGCATACGCTGATTAATAACCTGAAGCATATTAATGTTTATCATGTTACTGGATGACAAACCAAGGGCAATCCAGTAAACTTCTTCATAAATAAGGAATGAATCTTCAGTTACCAGCTACCAAGACCTTTCCTTCACTCAATTAAGAATATTCCTCAACCCCCCAAAAATCTCCCAAATAAAGCATCAAAACTGATTTACTACAGCTTTCTGACAGAACAGTCTCTAACTTATTGCCAGATCATTCAGTCTGCAAAACACACTTGCATTTCTTAGGGGAAAAAAAAAAAAAAATATTACACGGCAGATAGCAAAAATCTAGCCCCAGATTAACAGCCAACCTTTTTGGCTGCAATTACAAATTTACAGTAACTTTAACAACTGTTTCCTCCTAATTGTCTCTAACAAACACTAGACAGCTGGACATGGATACAACTGTGCAAGGTCAGTAGATCAACACTCACATTGTGGTGTTTTACTAGAGCAGCACTTCCCTCCCCACTCGGCATTTAAAGACAGTGTATGGCAAAGAGAAGTGAAAGCAATATTCAAATATGACACTTTCCATCCGCTATTCTGACTTCCCCCAGCATATTTAGTAGGAAAGAGGAAATAAAATATTTAAGAGTCAGTCTTTGTTTTCATATTACTCAGTGGTATATACAACAATAGCTACATAAAACTATTTCAAAAAAAGATGCTCTTTTCACACTGTTTTAGTTGAAAAACTAGTTCATGTGCAGCTCTGAGCCTGTACAGTAGCTTTCTTCACTTCTCCCACATAAAAGACCTCTCAAACTCATTTTCCAGTGCACTTTAAATCACCCATTTCTGCTGTTACCCAAGTTGTTGTGTATGAGTGGTACACATCTTCAAATAAAGCAACTATGAAATTTTAGCCTTGTTCTAATTCACCCATATTCTTCTCATTCTGCTTTACCTCTACTCACTTGGATCACCTCAGATATCTAAACATACACCCAAGGTACTGGATTACACTGGATTGTCACTTCCAACTGCTGAAAATAATGGTTTTACTTATTACTGGAATGCAGAAGTACCTGCAATCCAGAAGTACTTATTCTTTTTTTCCTGAGAAGTTCTTTCCAGAAGTACTTTCAAAAGAAAAGAAAAGCCTTTTGCTTTAAAGTTCACTTTGCTCATGACTTTCATACCTTTCCACCCTTGGTTCAAACAGGGTAGCAATGCAAGTTTCTGAAGCGTGCACATTAAGCTCGGGCAATTAGTAAAATCCCAAAAGCTCAAAGACTGTTAAATGTTTAATATATATAATTTCTTTAAATGTAGCTCAATGGAACAATTTCTTGTACGTGAAATTTTACAGAATGCATAGAATCTTCACTGCTATGGTCATCGATGAGATATTCAGACCTTGTCATCAACTTCCCATTTCTTCATAGGAATGGAATAAGAGTATAAACCTGAAAAGGACATTCACAGTCTCTGAATTCAATCCCTTTATTACAGTCAACCGGTTCATGGAAGGTAAACATTACAGCATATTTTCATGTTCAAAGTAGATTTGGGGGGATTTTCTTCCTACCAGTTAGGGCTCTGCTCCAGAACTTACTTTGGCTGAAAGAAGTTTTTCAATTCCTAAATAAGATTTTCATACTCAGTATTCAAAACAAAGGACCCTTCCCTTCAAAACATGTTTAGGACAGGGATAACCCATTGTCTGAGCAGTGGCGGGATGGCAGAAAACATATCCTGGCCACATGATACTTTTACCCAGCTACTGGAAATGCCAACATGCACCTAGCCTGACAAGTCTGCAGCAGTACTGAGTATAAACAAACGTGATGCTCTGCAGTTCGCTGAAGTTCAGAGTGCAAGGAAGCCTCACACGGCTCATCATGGAACCATGTCAAGGTCCCTTATCATCTCAAACCGCACTATGTGAGCTGAACTGTTCCCAGAGTTAAGGTAGCACGGAAGCCACAGCAGCCATGTTTGCTAAGTGTTGCTCTCGGGCTCCTAAAGATTCATCGAACGCCAGCTGGTTCTTTATGAATCCCAGCCTGAAAGTGAATGGAGGCTACAGAGTGTCCTTGGAAAGTTTCACTAACTATTTGCTCTGTTTCACTCTGCCCTAAACACCTACTTCTGACATCTGTGGCTGAAAGCTCATTCCTGCTCCTTTCCACAGAAACTTTCACCACCTGACAAGAGACGTCTATGAACTGAAAGATATAGAAGATATTGGGTCACCTGGACTTTGGCCTAACACTGTTCACAGCTGTGCACAGTGGCACACTTTACCCATTCCCTTCTTACCACCATGTCCATATCCACCAGAGCATATCTAACTCCCCCACATGCACTCTCTGACGCAATACATCCAGTCTTTGAGGACCTCATCTTGAAAACCCACCTTGGATATCACTACACAGCACATACTGAAATGTGATTGACTGACACTGAACTGGAACTAAAGCTTCTGATGGAAAAGACCTAACTCCGCACACAGCTTCTAGTGTATCCCCTAGTATCTATAATATCTAGCTTTTTTTTCCTCCCCATTACTCAGGCTGCCTCCAGTGAGCAGAAAATTGCTTACATCAAGGTATCAATAACATGGGTCCAAGAGTTGAACAGTTTCCTGGGGAAAAAAGCAGATACAGATGGGGGTATCTGCCTTAAGTACAGTCTGAATGTCACGTATTATTTTCCCCCTATAATGTGGAAGTAAGCCATAGATGATCTTCAGAAGAAAGCTTCTTGTACCTGATCATCAATCAGGCCAGTAGAAATCAGCAACATAAGCAGACCAAACTTTTTAGCTTACAACTGGCAAGTACTGGTGGCAGAGATGCAACTGGCTGATAAGCATTTTCCCTGTGGTTGGTGTACAGTCAAACCACTTGGGAACAAGCTGTTGAAATACTTTACAATCAGCCAAGTCACAGAAGTGCTAAGCTGTTACACATATGACTTAGTACTCACCTACTACACTGGAATCCACATTGGGTTTTGGTCACTTTTCTTCTGTCATCTATCTTTATCACAATAAAGTAGGAGGGGACATTTTTGTCATTTTCTAAAATGGTTCTAGCCATTATTTCTGAGGGATCTTCCTCTGCTCCAACCAAAACCAATTATACCTATAGTTTATTCATGCCCCGGTTAGCCATCTAGACAAGAGGGATGCTTCAGTCTACAGACATGGATCTGACTGAATGCCTGAACCACAGACCAATTGGAAATTATTTGTTTAAAAAAAGTACAGGTTCTTTTTCTTCCTTACATCTCCCTAATCACTCACTACAAACTGTGCATCAGTACAGCTGTTTGTACAACAGTACATGCAGTTCAAGCTTGCAGGTCTTCAAACGCTATCTCGCAGTTCATTAAAGCTTCAGTTTCCCTAATGTCAGAATTGATAGTAAAAGCTTATCAATTTCAGCATGAAGGAAAAGTTTGAAGTGCTGGAGTCCACAAAGATGTGCTTTCCTGTCTCTAGACAACCACACATGACATCTGTTTTCATCAGCAATTAGCACAGTAACATTCAACAAATCATTTGACTGCAGCATGACCGGCTGTCTGTGTTAAGACTGCATTTTTTTGTTCAACCCCTTCCATCTAGAATATAAGAGTCTGAAAGCTTTGGCTCCCCCACCTCCCATTGCTTTGAGCTGCTTATCATGACGGGACCGAGAAGTTTGTTTCGAGCATTTAGAAATCAGTAAGTTATCGTGACATCCCTGGCTTTCTTGCATCGAGCAACTAGGAAGAGATAATGCTAAAGAATCTCTGCTTTTAAAGTGTAATTATTTCATGACACATTTTCAGTTCTGTTTAGGCTCACTCCTCCAGCAAAACAAAACATCCTGGCACAATTACTTAGGGATACAAATTGGAATATTATGCTTAACCAGATGCACTTGTATACAGCCATATCCTCTATTTCTCCCACTTAAAATGTAGAATACATCAGCAAAAGGCATTCTTAGGCCAGGTCATCCTGTCACCGCCAAACAAGTTAAAGAATAGACACAAGTGTGGTCACACTGGCAAAAGGTTTTGGACAGGACTTTTCACTCCTGCAAATGTGTCAGTAGCAGGAGTTTCACTTTCTTATCAATGTAAATTTCACTGGCACAATTAAATCTAGACTAAACCCAAATTACACCTTCAACACTTCAGTCATTAAAAAGCCAATTCAGTCAGTAGAAGCACTCACCTTAAGTTCACATTTGAGAATTTGGTCTTTAGAGAGATTTATAGCCATGACTCAGACCATCTTACTCTCATCCTTATAGTCAAAAGATGCAGCACTGGGTGTTCTAGAGAAAATTGCCTACTAAAACAAATCAGCAAGTTGATTTCTGTGCTGGCAGGTAGCAAACAATTACCTCGCGTTATGTAGCACCACACCAGGTCAGCCAGATTTTTGCATTATAGAAGCGGTACAATAGACTGGAATGACTTTACCATTCTTTTTCGTGATTCTACAGTAAAATATCTCCAGGATGATTAGCCCCTTCAAGGAAAGTTATCTTGCAATTCAGTAACAGACTTTTAAGATCAGACAATACAGTGAAAGAGGAAGATTTGTTATCAGTGTAACCGACTGTAGTTTAGTTTCGGAGCTTCTTGATTTGATTGCAAGCACTGACACAGCATACAGATACCTCAGCACATGGTCCCTATATTTGCAGAGCACACAGGAAAACAATACCTCAGACTTTGTCACAGCCTTACACTGGCTACAATTAACATTTCTTCAGCACCCATGCAAGCATCCTATGTGGCTTACACTAAATATTTACTCAACTGGAACATCCTATAATTGATGCTTCAGTTTCTGCTCCTACAAACTCCTACAAAAGTTTCTGCTCCTAGAAAAGAGCCTGTGTTTTGGTCTCACTTTCATAAATGAAGTCCAATGACTAATAACTAAGGCTTCTCCCTGCAGCATTCACCTGGTTCTCGCACAAGCCAGGGAAAGAATAAAACCAAAAATTCAGCAGGGAGAAGGCTATACTTGATCTCCTGAAAGATCCACTGCTCCCTGAAAAGTTCATCCAAAGCAGTACTCACATTTGTGTTCATTAACATAAAACAGGCCCACATTTTAGAATAAGGACTTGCTTTCAAATTAGGGTCAATAATTGCAAGGCTCCAGTAGCCAAGAGCCATCTCCCTTGCCCCCCTTTGCCCCTAAGTGGATGTCTGGTAAATCATGTTTATCTGAGGAGCAGTTGTATCTTCATTTAAAATTGACAACTATTGATTTTTCTCTAGTAACTCTTCATTTTCACACCTGGTAACACGTAGCTCAAGTAACTCAGATCGTGCATCTACTTCTCAATAATGTCGCCTGCACCGAGGCAATAAACCAAAACTTCAAGCGCAGACTCACATCTTACAGTATTTCTAAAGAAAAGCATGCTTTTGCTAAGCAATTATTCCCCCCTCCAGCACTACTGCTTAAGCTCCAGTACAATAAAAGTCACGGCATGCAAGAGGGGGAAGGGCACAGACTTAGTTTGATACAGATTGCTAAACCCTCAACCAGAGCCTAGACTTCCTCACTTAACCTTGCTCCTAATGCTCTCCAAAATTAAAACATGGGATGGTTGCCCAGTAAACTAAAAGCCAACTATCAGCAAACAGGAAAAACAGAGTTAGCTGAAGGAAGGATGTGATGGGGAGGGAACACTTCACCACTTTTCAGAACACACAGTACGTTTTATCCATGCTCACCCCCACACCGCAGGAGAGGAGAGGGCACCCCAGCTGCTCTGGCCTCATCAGTTACCCAAGCTTAAAGCCGATTTATCTGGGTGTTATCTATGCTGCAACTCTCTGCTCTAGTTTGCACCCAGCACCTCCATGGGCACAGCAGCAGCTTCTCACGGAGAAGAATCCCGCACCTTGACTCTCCGGTACTGGCAGGAGAGAGGGGCACAGACCCCTGCTCCCGCACAAAGGGAACCTCACCCTCTCATCTTCCTACCAGCCCAAGAGAAAGGTCCTCAAAAACGCCTTGCTTCAGGGACCCTCCGTCCATCAAGCTCAGGGACTCTGGATCAAGCATCCCCAAACCTCGGGTAACTCCCCCTTACACCTCAGGTAGTACCTCTCCACTCTTTCACCTCGGGGCACCCCCACACCCCAGGGAGCACCCCTCTGCACCTCAGGGCACACACACACCTCAAGAAGCACCCCCTCCTTCACCTCAGGGCACCCCACACCCCAAAGAGGACCCCTCTGCACCTCAGGGGACCCTGCACCCCAGAGAGGACTCCTCTGCACCTCAGGGCACCCCACACCCCAGAGAGGACACCCTCCTTCACCTCAGGGCACCCCACACCACAGAGAGCACCCCCTCCTTCACCTCAGGGCACCCCACACCCCAGGGAGGACCCCTCTGCACCTCAGGGCCCCCCACACCCCATGGAGGACCCCCGCC
>JAVJGG010000027.1:24194467-24226545 GCA_035590195.1 Aviceda cuculoides
GTGGAAGGTGTCCCTGCCCATGGCAGGGGGGTTGGAACTAGATGATCTTTAAGGTCCCTTCCAACCCAAACCATCCTGTGATTCTATGATTCTATGATCTTCAGTGTTCTTCAAGTGAATCCAACAGGCAAACAGGAAAAAAAAAAAAAGTTTTCAAAAACATCATTTGATTATTGAGCATGTCTTGTGTTCAGATGTGATCTAAACTTACACCAGCAGCTCCTCACTTTGGCCTTATGGAAAGCCAGAAGCAGTTTCTTCTGGACATTTTTTTGTGGAAAGCAAAGCCGGAAAATAATTAAAATTATTATTAACAGAATTTCAAAATGCTATTTTAACAAAATAGGCTAAACAGTCTTACAGAATAAAGCACATTTTTGAAAACCCTCTGGAGAAGGCTGGATGAAATACCACTCAGGAATTGTCAGAAATGCCATTTGAAAACTTAAGCGTCATTTCTTGTAGCACTACTATACCAGTGCTCTTTTTGCTTGGTGGCACTGAATTTGAGACACATGGGCTAGTGTCTTTTCAAATGACATGTGGTGGAGAGATACTGCCTGCAGGTCATTACGGAGATTATTTAATAGACTTTATTGCAAGTTTTGGCATGCTAGAAGCTTTGGGAAAGGAAGCAATGACCTCGTGGCTAATGGTAATTCCTACTTCTGCCACAGATCGGATCAAATATGCTTCTTATTGGGGTATAAGATCACTGCAAAATCACTCAAATGAGCAAACATACTTCAGTGCTGGATGGAAGGATTCCAAGTGCAGAACAAAACACTGCAAATTTGTGAGCTATATGAAGAAGAGGAAAAAGCTTAAGTTTTGCCACTGAATGCCTATTAAATAATGCAATTTACAGCAACAGATGTGGGGTTAAACGAGTTTGTTTAGCTTTGCATTTGGAGAGATCAAGCTCAAGCAACAGAGACTAACATAAGAAACTGGGTCTGTGGGTACTACACCCTGGACCCTTTTATGTCCAAGATATTTCTGAGTGTCTGTATTTCTAGTTGCAGGCGAATATGTTTGCTCTATCCCCAGAGGTTGTTTTAAACTGTTGTGAGACACCTGCAACTACCCAAGACTTTCTAGTCATCCCTATGCAGTATATCAGAGGCTCGTAGTGAAAAACACAACAGAGGTCAGATCTTTTTGCTATGAAGGCCCTAGGTTTTGAATTAATAGCAGTATATGTCCGTGAGCATCAGCTAAAGACCCATTAAGATATCAGCTGGTACTATAAAGGTACTGGTCTACGTGAAGATGTTCAGAAAAATGCTAAAAACATGTGCTCGAGTTATACCACATTAAACTCCAAGGGGGGGGTATTAATTTGCAAGTAAATTGGCCATTGTTTGCACTTCACCATCACTGTCAGCTGCATAAATGATTTTCTTAATTGATTTCATTAATTTACCAGAAGTTTCCTCAGTGTCCCAATATAGATAAACCCTACCTCAGATAGAGAGATTTCATTGTATTTTTGACACACTATCAAGCTGTTCTGGTCACATTATATGCACAGAGGAGATCCCCTTTCAGTAGAAGACATCTTCAAGTCAGCTCGCAACCATTAGACAATTTCTACAGAGGACACGGAAGGGGATTGCTGGTGCTCTGGGGTGCAAATGATGCTTAGAATATCTATTATTATCCTCATGCTTAGAAGAGCTATTATTTTCATGGAAAAACTTCCTTCTCAGATGCAAGCATATATTCTAAAAACATATGCAAAATGAGATAGGGAAACAAATTACATTTTAAATGAGATACAGTCATTAAGGAGAACAGCAGCACTGCCTCAGAACAAGGTGATCCCCACATCGACCTTTACAAACCAGCTTTATTCCCACACCGACTAGGTTGTACAAGAAGTAATTGCTATTTTTGGTAATTTCTTTAGGCAATGAGTGTCTTTGCTATGTGGACTTTAGCGTTTGGCACCCGGGCTCTTCCCCTGTCAGAGTCTTCACAGCACAATTGCACAATTTGGAGAAACAGCCCATAAACCAAACCTAATTTCTGGGAAAACACTTATTGCTTTAAACCATATTGCTTTAAAACTACATGTGTATTATTCCTTTGAAGCCTTCAATATGCTAAAACATTGTGGTTTGGGGGAAAGGGTGTTGTTTGTTTTGCTGGTTTTTCTGGGTAGCTTGTGAAACGTGTTGGTACACTGAAGTCATCCGACCAAGATAGGCTGATCTCAAATCCACTGAAGTCAACAGATTACATTTAAGCATCTGTGGTGGGTTTTTGATCAAGCTTATGGTGAGGATTTGCAAAAAAAGCCTCACCAAGTCATGCTGGCTTGGGATGAGGTTCACCAAATGGTCAAGACACCATGATGCAACTCAGTTCATCGATGAATGCTGCCGCAGTAGTTGTACCTGAATTAGCCCTGACACACTTCTTTCAACCTTTTCTCACCAACCTGAGATGGATTCAATCTCTTCCAACCTTCTTAACTATCCTACAAAGTTTTTCTTTAACAGCAAATCCAATTTTTTTTTTTCTGCTGCCTTTAAAACCTTTTGTTATTTGCCTTGTTTTCAGGGAATGATGGATGCATGGATCTAAGATACCGGCAAACTTTAGGGTTATTGCACTCAGTTTTGCTACAGGTATCTCGCCCACCGGTTATAGTGTATCTTGAGTATGTGAAGCTGAATTTTTTTCCTTTGGAAAAAACATTTCAGCATGTTTGCTCCTGCAAGAGGGTTGCCAATTAGTTTAGAAGTTGTTTGAATTAGCTTGCTGAAAAATCCAAACAAAAGCTTATAGTCCAAAAGAGCTAGAAGCGGGTGTCAAGTGGCAGGGGGTTGTAAAAACTGCCTTCAGAAGGATGTTATTACCTCATCACTGTGGCCATAAAGAAAAGCTTTTACCAGGAAAAAGTTTAACAAGTTCAATAAATGTTCAAAGAACCTCACAAAAGCTTCTCAGTTTGGAAACAACACGAGCTATTTCTTGATGCTTTATGTTTTGAGTGTGGTAAAAGAGAATTGCTGCCACGCGAAGTCATGCGGTGATTTTCCCAGGTTTCACAAGTGAGGCAGAATCAGGCCAGGATAGTTTGGGATGGGGATGTTTTAAAAACCCTCCTGGAAATGGCCTTTGGGATTAAAGCCATGAGCCCGCAGCGTGCTTACTCAGGGACACATCTGCATCGACCACAGGAGTTTTGGGCTCTGTGGGGACTACACGTGAGCTTCGAGTGAGGGACTGCTTGCGTCCTGCTTAATCAAGGCTTGGCAAGGTGCTGTTTTGCCCTCTGAATTGCTGTTGCAATAGTTGGGAAAACGTTATTTTGGATCAGATGTAAAACCAAAACCCCAAATCGTTAAATGTGCTCTAGAATGGAAGGTGCTGTACAAATATACGTGATTACTGGACGTGCTTCATTAAGTGAACAGAGTCAGCTAAACTTATTTATTTAACAACACAGACAATGAACTAAAATGCAAAGCAGGAATAAAAAAATAAAAAAAAAAGGAGGATTTATCAGCTTGGGATAAGAAATAGTATTTTCCAAGATTTTTTCCCCAGAGTTTTCAGCTGGTTATATAGAAGGCCATACCAGTACTCACAGAGTACTGGATTACACCAGATAAAAATGTTACACGTCTTAGCTCATGTACTACAGTGTTGATCATTCTGGGGTCTGTCCTAGAGGTGTGCTGATAAAAGTGGGCTACCTCTGAAACTCCCTGTTCTAACACACATGCTTTGTCTGCTGGTGATGTTGTTTCCCGGACTGATGACAACATGTCTACATCTTCTATGTTGGGTTGGTTTTTTTTTAAATTAGAGGAGTTGGAAAAGAAATTAGAAAAACTGTTACAGGATCATACATTGAGTTGAAGTGTTAGCCTCCGATAGCTTAAGTGCACGGCACAAAAATAGCTCAAATGCTATTTTCCCTTGGGATCCTTATTCTTTAATAGAGAGTTTCAGTGTATCTAACTTCAAAGGAAGACAAGCGATTGCTCTGGAGAAGGAGCTGACGACAAGCAACTTCTTTGCTCTGAAAGTGATTCCCCAACCTCAGATCAGCCACTGAAGCATCTTTTATGTCAGAGAAATTAAATCAGTCACAGCTTTCTGCTTGTTCACAAGACACCGGCTCTGCACAGGACCATCCACACCAAAGAGCTCTGTGACATTTTAGCACATGGGGCCCATCACACCCACCCACCTCAAAGCGGTTGTTACCATCACTCGCTCTCACTGGAGACTACACTGAAAGCCCACGTAAATCAACCAGAAGAGGCTTTCTGGTTTCAGTGGACCATATATCAAGGCCAAAGGCTGATGGTTCACCACTGAATAAGCACAAAGTCTGCAAGCTGCTGCAAGGACTGTCTTCCAAGCAAGATGCAAAAATCCTAAGCTCCTGTATAGGTATGGTCATGCAATATCCCCTGCCACATTGCCAGAAGTCCCTGAAGGAAATTTATCTCTGAATTCTGCTTAAATTAAAGTCTCTCCCTGTACTGCATGTGCTTTTTTATCTTGCAGGGGTGGTATTGTGCTTTCCTCACTTAATCTGATGTGTAATGGTTGTGCTTTCCACCCCAGAAGTTGTTGCGTTTCACCAATGGGCAAAGTAAATCCTTCTGTGGAATATTTATAGAGGTCTTTGAGGCCCTTTGAATGGAAAGCCTCTGCAGGATGTGTTAATGAGTATGAAAGCTAAGCATACTTAAGGAGAAAAAAAAAAAATCAATATACCCATTGGCTGGGAGCCCACTGGCTGTGAAGCTTCCTCAGGACAGCATTTGCACCAAAACCTTGTACTCTCATTGACTATAAGCGCCTCCCAGACAATACCGTGCTGTTATACCAAACCATCAAGACTTTCTTGATCTTTGACTTATTAGGTATCATTTTTAGGTCATAACATTTTGACTGACTCTTCCCCGATGAAACCTGTACATCCATTTAGAAAGAATTTGTTGGAAGGGACATCCGGGCCCTCTGATGTGACGAGGAGGGAGTAAGGATGGCTACTGCGGTTACTGCTGCTACACACCCTATTTTGATATTTGCCACCTACTACCTCCAACCGGTCATACAAGACAGCTATACACTACTTCCCAACCCTCCCGTTAGTTCATTGAACAAAACGTGTCTCAAGACGTTCAGCAGCCCAGGCACTTGGTCAGGGATAAACCTGTGGTCAGGATGGAAGTCGATGACTCTTCACGCTCTGTTGGCATTATGGGCTTGAGGTGCTAAAGCTCACCTGACAGTAGAGAAAACTGGCAACAGCTTGATGACAGCTACTGGTGTCTATGGCAGACTTTACTCAGAGAACTTCATGTTTGGAGAACCGAGCTAGTTTCTCCAAAACTCACATTCTAAGGGTGGGAGAATAGAAATAAATGTCAGTCCAGGTCTTTCTGATGCCTGACTTGGAGAAGTTTGAGAGACAGGAATGTTTGTATTAAGAAATCAACAATCGGAGTGGTTTGGGGATGCCACACAATGGGAATATGAGATCTTGGCGCAGGGGCTAATATTTGGCTCAGTCAAACATGATGGAGGGGCCATCCTGCGCTGTGTAACCTCAAAGCACAATGGAAGGCACAGAGCAAAGCCAGGAACTATTTGGGAAAAACTCCCAAAGCACGATCTGCTAGCAAGGGTAGATCAGATGTGGGAGAAACCAGGGAACCAGTAAACCATCAGACCATGGATGGAGTTCAAATTCCCACCAGGCTTCTCTTATAGCCTTTTATAGCCTGTTAAAGCTTTCTCATCCCCAAGTCCCCCAGCCCAGAAGAAGGAAAGCTAACCACAAAACAGAGCAGAGAAAGCTCCGTGTCGGCACTTCCCTTCCTGCCCTTTCAGCTGCAAAATGTGGTCCCTTGAACCCTTGGCAGAAGTAGGCAGGAAATTACCCATTTTTGTGATGGTCTGGATTTTCCTGTAGAGGGAAAAACCTCATTTAACTGAGCCGCTGCCAAATAGCACCATTTTCCTGAGGATCATTTTACAGCACAAAGCTTAGAAGGAATTGCACTGTAGAAATTCATTTGTTATCCCATGTGGTACTGCTGCTTGGGCTAAATTGACAAAATATTTATCTAGAGGGTAATGCATCCATTTCTGCACTGTGCCTCCTCCTCATACAAGGCCGTTCCAGTCTGGGTTTGTGGTTTCTCGGCATTGCTCCCTGGCATTTCCCCAAAATGCTTTTGGTTTTTTCTTATCATGGAGTTACTGACAGGCACCTCATGAGGGCAGCATGTCCTCTCTTTTTCTTTTTTCCACCACTCAGTAGACCCCGCTCTGTTTCCAGACTGAATTAAAAAAAAAAAAGCTGTGTACACACTACAAATGGCACTATTCTGCTTATACTGCTTCAGTTAATGAGGGTCTCAAAGAAAGCTGGTGACATCCCACCTCACGACATGCTGGTGCTATAGAAAATATTACTGCCCTGCTTTGCAGGTAGGGAAAAAGCAGCTTAGTAAACCCATGTAACATGCTCAGGACGCCCTATGGCTGGCAGTCAGGGAAGGAATAAATCATTGCAGGTGGCCTGCACCCAACTGCCATGCTTTTTCCATAAATTTAGTCATGTACCCTTTTGTTCCAGTTCTGTTTGCCAGAGGGAGAGCTCTGATTTGAGGCAAAGGGGACAAAATAGGACAGAAACTATGTAAAAGCACAAGGAAGAAGAGGTGACAGTGGAAAGGCTCCTCTTCAAGCCTGTAAGGAGGCACAAACAGGTACAAAAACAGGTTGAAAGGCCCCAAGCTACCTTCCTTCCCTTTTTAACATGCAAGTTTGTGAGCCAAATCCCAGCAAGAAGGGAAAAGAAATGCATCTGTCAGGAAGGGACAAATAAAAGAGTGCAAGACTGACACCTGAAAGGGCTGATATGGCTCAGTGCAGAGGAAGGGACAGATTTATCAGGACTCTTGCAGGTATAACAAATATTAGGAGGACAGGGAGGTCTTAAAGCACTGGAGAAGTGCAAATGCGCTTAATATCAAGTTAAAGAGCAGCAGAGGAAGGTGGGGTGGCTGAGCTAAAGGTAAGACAGGTCCACAGGAAAGCAAAGATGCCCATTTCTCAAAAGAGAGTGCAAGAACAGCTTTGTCAGGGCTGGGCTATCATCAGCAGGAGCCTAACTCTTGTTATGGCCAAGGGAAGAAGCCTGGACAGCAAGAAGTCAAGAATATAGTGGTACCATCCTGACACTGTCCCAGCAACAAGTAGCATGGTCACCACTGAGTCAGGGGTAATAACTTTAACTTCTGTTAACATTTAGGTTATTTTACAATGTGATCTCTTTCGTTCTGGATGCTGTGTACATCAAAGGCAGTCCCTCCACAAGAAGCCTCTATGTTACATAGGCAAGGGCATAAATAGGAAAATGTAGGCACAGGGGAAGGTACCTACAGCACCAGGACAGCCCCAGTGAGCCCTTTGCTAAATCAATCAAAATCATTAAACACAACACAAGCCAGAGATTAATTTTAGCTAAGGCTCTTACCCCTACAATCTTAAGACTGGCAAAAGAAGGCAAAATGAGCCACAGAAAAACAGCTTGGAAGGAGTAATTTGTCCACGAGCTCAGCTCAGAAAGGTGGTTGAAACTTGTGTGAGACTAGCATGTCCTGGGCTGGTACATTGGGCACAAGACGAGATCAAAGGAAAATTCCCCTTTTATAGACTGGTGTTAAGTAGATAGAAAAGAACAATATTAAGTGGCAATCTCATGTTAGACCTTAATTAATGGGACTTCCAGCACAGCCAAGAGTTTCAGGCAGAGCTGGTCCAACCTTGCAGTATGGACAATTACAGGATATTCATTAGCGCAGCCCTTTGCAGGAATGTATCCTTATTTGAAATAACTCCCTCCCTCCTCCGCTTCAGGGGGATTTGCAAGCAGCAGCTGTGCTTTGATATAAAACTTGATAATTGAAAACATTGCTTGGAAAAAGCTCTGCAACTACTGACCTCCTCCAGTTTGTGCCAAGGGTGGTTTCTAGCGACTTGTCTGGTCACAAACTGTCAAAAGTGGGTTTGGCAGAGCCTTCATGGCTTTTCTTGCTGTGCATTTATTTCCAGACAAGTCACTGGAAGCCCGGCCTTAATGGTCGCTAGCAAAAAACCAGAGGACCAAATCAATTTTACTAGGGTGAGGAAAAGAGGAAGCAAGCAACACGCCAGGTTTATCTTCTGGAGCACGAGACTTTCAAACTCCATTAGCCAAGCCTGAAAAGGGCAAAGAATAAGGTTGGCTCTTACCTTGAAGAACAGCAGTGTCAGCCTGTGAAAGTCAGCCAGCGTCGATGGACCACTTCCATAGCTCATAGGTCAGCCCCAACACAACAGACAACAGGTTAAACCCCCACTTGTTACTAAAAGAGCCCACATGAACTTTGCAGCAATGTGTTCTATTTCTGGAGCACTTTGCACTTCCAGCAGTAGAAGGCTGGTGGCTCTGACAAGCTGGAAGGATTTCCTCAGCTGAGGACCAAGGATGCAATCCAGCTCTTTGTGTTCTATGCTGCAACAAAATCCAAAGTAATTTGCTGAAAGGAGCAGTAAGGCATGAACTTTCTGCATCTGCGCAGTAAAAGAAGTCCATAGATGTAAGCTCCTTATACACTCACAGGCAAAAAAACCCCACCCTTAAACCACAAAGATTTGCTCAGCCTTTCCCGAGTGTCCCGTGCAGATCAGCGTGGGTCTGCTTCTGGACAGACCAGTCGTGTCCCCATAAAAGTCAAGGGACAGCTGCAATCACACAAACAATTGCTGTAACATGAACCCAGCCACATACCATTGCAACACCAAAGAGACCAAAGCAGCCCGCTATTTTTGCCCATGTTTATTTCTAGAAATTTGTACAAAAATTGATACTCCATAATACAATAGTCTATCAAATATGACAGATGAACATTTGTCTTTAGAGGCAAGATTCCAGGAATGTGAAGTACCATCATCTTGCATGGAAGAAAGGCACATTTCGAGCTCAAATACACTCAGCTGGACTGTTGAAAAGGCAGGTCAGACATGCAAGTAGTGCGATGTTTCAGGTTTACACATAAACACGTCGTACTCTGAAGAAATCTCACTACAAGCAGTGTTAACATCCACGTAAACATTTTATAAACACCTTAAAAAGTCACTCACTTTAGATCCTATACGTGGAAAGGCTACTTCTTTACATTCACTGGACGGAATATTTAAAAGCCATCTTTGGGCAGAAGTTACTCCTAGCTTTCCCCAAACGCTTTTGGGATCCAAAACACTCGCATGAATAGTCCCACTGCATTTACCCCTACTGGCTACCCTAAGGGTCTGCAACACTGGGGCCACAGGATTACACCATCCCACCGCTCCTAGAACTTGTCCTCGGAGTTTTGTGGCTATGAAGGAGTCCCATATTTCCAGCTACATGCCTCTGTGCCAGCAGCACCCGGGACAGACCTGCATCTAAACTGGCGTTCAAAATACAAGTGGTGAAATTACAGCCACTAAAGCATCCACCACACCGCACGGATTGAGGTCCACCAGACTCACACCCTTTGGTTTCCCAGACTGCACACAGGAGGTGCCACACCAGGGGATTTGGCAGCCTGCTTGTATTTTCAGAAGGGGCTTTTCCAAAGCAGAAGTGCCCTTGTGCTACGTAAGCATGTCTCAACATGGCTCTCGTGCCACATGCCTGTAATACTGCTGTCCCAGTCAAATCAACCTGCTGCTTTTTTGACTGAAAACCAGATGGATCCTACTCTCCCCAAATAGCTTGTGCTAGTGGGTACAGTAGCTGTAGGAATGCTTCTAATCCAACAGCATTATATAGCAGATTACAAAGGCAATCATTTCCCCCTTCCAAATCCTCACAGCAATGGGGAGTTGTGCTTTTTTTGGATAGAAAGACGTTTGTAATGGGATTTATCCAAAGTAAAGCCTTTTTTTTTATTTTTAAAAAGTGGTCTAGCAATACTTCAAACACTTTCTGTGAAAGACACATACACCCACACATGCTTTCAAGTACACGATGACAGCTTGGACTCCTGGAGAAGATGTGTTGATTCTGAGAGAAGGAGGTGCTTCTAAGTCAGCCCCTTCAGTTGACTTCCAAGACTTCAGTCTCTGGCAGGCCAAATTTGCTCTTATACTTGTCAAATAGTTTGATCAGGGAGTCCACATATATGCTGTGGTAGAAGTCCACTTCCCTCTGGGATGGATTATCAATTTTGGGGATGGTGATGGGCTCCCCAACTGATAAAAAAAAAAAGGGAAAGATCCACATGTTAGGTTGAACACTCTGTACAGCCTGGAGATTTGTCCTCTGTGGCCACAGCTACTCTAGCTCAGCACATCCACCCTGGCATAGCACAGCTTGCCATTATACCAGAGGTCTGCCTGATTCCTCCCAGTTTTGGTAGGCTCTGAAGCACAGCTGTCCCACTACCAGGATCCTCATTGCACCTGCAGTGATACCGAGGGCAAACGCGCTGTTTTAGCTACACAAACGCCAGCAGCGCCGAGACTCTATTGCGCAAGGTGGTTGGGAAGTCCCACTTGCTTCTGTTTACAGCAGAGTGACAAATCCCTCCTCAATTAACAGGAACCAAGACTAAAAGCTGTAGTTCTTGTGTGTTCCCCTATACATACCACAAAAAGCAAAAAAAGCCCTTTTTTTTCCTCTCCCCCAAAGCCTTGCTGCTTTGGGTCAGAAGACTCAATGGCAAATTTTAGGGTTGGCTTTAAGACTCAGCTATCAGACAGCATCACACTGCCAGTCCTAGGAGTGGGGGGGGAAACGACAGGTTACTTCTGACACTAGCCATCCAAGACCAAAGAAGGTAGCAGCTACAGCATTTTTCCCCCCAAAAGAGCTCACTTGCAAAACTGTCTGGCAGTAGAGCATGATGGAAGGCTTGTAGCCTCTGGAAACTCTTCTAGCTCATTCTCAGCTGTACTGAAAGGTTTTATATAGAAGGGAAAACAGAGTTTTATAGTCAAGACTCCAAGACCAAGCTAGAGTAGTGGTATGGCATAGACTCAGGTATGCTACTACCTAGAGAAGCACATAGCATGTTTATACCAAGACCTTACCAACAGTAGTGATGGGCTTGGAGTATGGTAGTAATCCCCAGGTGTTGGAGGAGAAGAGGCCACGGCCATGAAAGATGCATGGAGCAAAGCCAATGTGCTTCTGAAACTTCTTCTGAACCCATCTTCCCCAGGAACCCTCCTCAAAGATCACCTGCTTGTACACTTCATTCTCCCCAAAGGAGTAGACAGGAACCAAGTCCGCACTAGAAAGATGGAAAGATGTTAGGAACCCACGCCCTGGTCTGCAGTCCATACTACAGCACCACGCTCCCTGCTGTGTACTCTTTCAGGCTGCACATCTGCAGATTTTATTGACCAGAGCTTTGTTTGCAGCACAAGGTACTGACATAAGTCAGCCAGACTTGAGATAGTATAGTAGATATACCATTAAGGCACGCAAGAGAATTGTACTGGCAATGGGCCCATGAAACACTACCCAGGCAGGCGTTGAATATCCTTCCCTATATTCTCATCTCTGATTTTTGATGGACATCCCATTTCAGACGCATGGGATCCCTGGAGACGACAGGACTGCATAGGTGATGCCCTATGCAGGTTATTGACCCCCGCCTCTCCTTAGCCTTGGAAGCCTCTTGCTGTCCCAGGCATCTTCCCACCCTGTCCTCCGCTCAGGGGCAGGAGCCGGAGGACAGGCTCATGTGTCCGATGCTCTGGGCATACATCCACACAACACAGCAAGAGTGCAGAATGGAGAATCCATCCAAGACGGGGGCTGCTTCAGGGGATGAGAGCACCTTTCATACGCTAGCAGTACTGCTCTAGCATCGAGGTTGCCTCTCACCCGTGCCGTAGAGCCAGTTTCACAAATCCTTTCCGGTTTTTCAGCGTCACAGAGTTCTTCCCTGGGGTGCAGTTCAGGGACTCCGCTGCCCCTCCGACCACGATGATGATGGCATTGCCACTGCCGTTCTTGGACAAGATGTAGTCGATGCTGTCACGGTTCACAGGACATATACCTGCATATCCAGGAGACGGACAAAAGGGTCAAGCTGCAATATTAAGATGATCCTGAAGACACCAGCAATACTTGTAGCAAAAAGTTTGTGCCTTGATTGCACACCGAGTTGTCCAGCTTCCCTGTGGTCGTAGAGGGTTGGGTGTATCATCAGGCAACCTGTTCCTCAACTAAACAAGCAGTTAATAGACCCAGCCAGCGCTAGCCTTGGTCATAAACTCCACCAACACTAGCTCAAAAAGTTGCTCTTAACACAAAAGACTTCAGCAAGGATTTTCTTCTGTGCTTAGTGATGCCGAAGGCAATTGTTTAAAACATCCTCCCTCCCAGTAACGGTTGCAGTAGAAGCTGGTTTATCCTTAGGGAGGGAAAGCAAAGCAGTTGTGTTATTTTGAGGGATGAGAGTCTGAATTTGACCAGTTCCTCAGCAAAACCAAGTAGTGGAATAGGTCTTCCTTCAAGAGGATGCTTTAGTGATACAAAAAGAATAAATGGGCAAGCCTTTGAGACAGATCTATTGTGAATTAATTTTTAAAAAATAATTTATTTTTCTGAAATACCATCAAGCTCTTGCATGGCAAGAGCACTATCTTTTGCTGTCCTGGGAAGGAAGAGATGTATGGGACAGAGTGCTTAGGTAAGTCCATACTCTAAGACAAGTGTCTGGGAAGGTCTTTCCCTCTGTCCCACACTGGAAGGGACAGGACTGCACTTCCAGTGACAGCACTTCAGCTTTACAAAGCAATCCTTGCCCTAAAGCACCAGTCCCCACTCCAGGGATCTTACCATTCAGCCCAATGAAAAAGGGTACCTTTAATTTCTACTTTATTGCTTTAAAAATGCTAAGAAGTTTGATTTTCTACTCCTGAAACTCATGCTTTTATCCTACAGTTATTGTCAGAGCTTGCTCATGCCTCACATTTTCAGCCAGGACAAGCCAAGGATAAGCGCGATGCCATCATTTACATTCCCATCCACATAACGTGTCTGAGCTGGGCTGAGTACTTAAGGTCATTGCACTAGGAAGGGCAGTATTACACCACTTAATTTTAGAAGCTGATTCTGCACATCTCATGGTAGTCATCGCTTGAACCAAGAACTAAATGATGAATGGGTCCTGTGGAATTATACAGGGCAAGTCTGCAAGCCTTCGTGTGGATCTGGGCATCAAGGTCACCACCTAATCCCAGCTCCGGACCACAAGGGAGCAGACCTCACCGAGACAGATCAGCTAGATTTGAAGATGAAAAAACTCTTTTTTTTTTCATCACAGCTACATCTCTGTGACCATGTTTCCTTTGGAAAGCTCAGGCTATGCTTGCTGCTCCATAGGACAGCCAGAGGCCTTCACACTTCTCCCATTCTCCACACCAAGGCTCACACTGACTACACAGCCCCGGCTAACGGAGCAGCACAGATTTATGCTCGGCCATTTCACACTTGTTAGCAGAAGGAGATTACGCCTGCTCACAGCGCTGAGCATTGAAATCCTTCCTCCGGGAAATACGACGAGACATGCAGACAAGTGGCAATTGCTGAATGGTGCTCTTTAGGACATTTACAAAGTATATGGGATTTTCTGGCCATCTCCTCATGCCTTAGAGGATCCCTGCTGTAGCTCTAATCTCTAGTAGGCTATAAAACACTGCTGTATGCAACAGCTGGTTATAAACCAACTAAGTATGTGTATTGGTACAGTAATATTTGTTAGGATTTCACTTGAAGTGATTGGTTCATCCACAAAACAAAGGATTGAGGGAACAATCAGCACTTCCCAAGTGATGGTAAAGCTTTTGTAGTGACACTTTTAAGTTCCAGTACAGGAAAGTGAAGACAAATCATGGCTTTCAGAAAGTTAACTTTGTCCAAGAGATCACACCTATAGCCTTGCTTAAATCCTAAGTACAGAAAAGCAGAATTTCTCACTGATTTAACTGCCATGCTCAGGGATAGCCAAGCTAGCCCTGTCAGCAATGATATTGCTAATGTCTACTCCCACCTTCCTTCCAAAAAGAGGAAAGCAGCTCTGGCTGGCCACAGGATTTGTCTACCAGTCATCTTGAACAGACCGCACATGGGGTTTTTTTAAAAGATACAGAAAGGCTGATGCTGTGTGGAAACTTCAACTTGCGAACTAAGTTTACAGACATGATAGACTGGAAAGCAGATCCCAACTTCTTATGCACTGCTGTCCTGTGGAATTCCCAAATCATGGGAATTCTGGACTTCACACAGGAACTTCCACCTGGTGCAGGAAGATAGAAACCAGCTTGAGATACTGCTCTTCCTAGGCAGGGACAAACCTTTTCTGTACCAGATCCAGTTAGTTTTCCTTTCCCTCACTGAATTAAAGCAGTAATCACGGAAACAGTCAAACCTAGCAAGTTAGAGACAAGTACAGCTACTTCTATCCTCTCCCCAGCCATGAGTCAAGATTCAGCCAAAATACTGTATTAAGATACCTGTTTTAAAGTCAGTTATTGGTGAGTCTGTTCAAGGAACAGCAGACAGGGGACCGGATTGTTCAATTCATGGTCTTTAAATGTTACTCCCTCATCTCTACCTGACCAACAGGCATCTTCACTCTGAAAAGGAAGCTCAGGCCATGCAAGAACACCATTTCTTTAGACTGTCAACACTGCTTCCTCTGCCCAGTCATAACCTACAAGCCCTCCATCATTAAAATACCAGAATCCATTGGAACAGACCTATTAATGTTCTTCAGCAAACTTATATCACTGCCTAATCCCCGTGACCCATCTAGAGGAACATTTTAAGGGAAGAGACTCTTCTCAACAGCTGAAACCATGCAATACCCCAGACCCTTTACTCCCGGCAGGCACCGAAAGATGTGGTTGGATGAAGAGGGCATCCATCACCACCTTAAGACCCAGATGTGTGACAGCTCATGCGGTGGCGAGCACAGGAGCAGAGCTAGCCACAGTATTCACATTTCAAAGGCTAGCGAATGCTTTCTATTTTCAGCCAGTGCAACTTCTCCATCTACCAGTACCTCCTAACGATAACCAGGACAACTTGCTTCCATGTCTCCACCTTCCACACCCACAACTAAAGATGCCAAATATCTTTACTCCGCCTTTGGACAAGAGCATCCTCGAGTTAAGGATGAATGCGGTGGAGCAGCAGTCCTCACAGCCCAAGCTAGTCACATTTATTCACAGCTTCCCCTCGACAGCTGTAGGAAAGGAACATTTGTGTGATGCTACCAGAGAGAAGTGGTTATGTGAGCCTCTGCCACAGCTTTTCGCTTGAAAGAGGGGAAGACAGCTCAGAGGCAAGGGCATCAGTAGAAGGAACACAATGTGCTCGCACTTACCGCCAGACATTAAGTAGTCCCTCAAAATTGGCATCCTGAAGTTCCCAGCCAGGGTAGCAAGGTATGGTCGGATTCCAGGGAATTTCTGGCTGACACCTGTGGCCTCTGTGCTGAAGTTGCAAAAGGCACCCAAGCCCATGATGCCATGTGGATGGTACCCAAAAATGTAATTCCTGGTGGTCAGCAGATTGTGGGTTTTAACCAGCTAGGAAAGAAAAGAGTGAACTCACATGAAGACAGATATTTTCAGGTGATAAAGAAAAAAAAAAATGAGAAAAGAGTCAAAGTACCCAGCTTTTGTCTCTCTTCCCACCAGGGAGAACAGCCTAAGAGCTGGGATATGGGCTATCCTGGATTTCAGAGGTAAGAACAGCCATTTGGACTTCAGTTCCCCAAGCAGAGGGAGCAGAATAAACAGGCTGCTCTTACACACAAAAAGACCATGATCCAAGCAGAAACAGGGGTTGGGTTGCAGTAGCCTGTGCCCTTTGTTTCTCTACTCCTCCCGAAGGTATCCTTGCAAGCCTCTTGCCCAAACCAACCAAGTTCTTCATGGCCCTGTAACCACAACTACACCTCCTTCCAGGCCCTCGCTAAGCACATTAGTGGCTCGCATCCCAGTAAGAGGTGGAAAAAAAAAAAAAAAAAAATCAGTGTCCCATAACAGAAGCAAGTTTGCTTAAAACCTGAAAAAAAAAAAAAAGACTCAACCACTTAATGTGCCTGCTGGCCACCCTCCAAGACAGAAAATGTACAGAAGGGTGGTTTACCATTGGAAGCCATCCCTCCTTTCAAGAGGTTTTGCTCCGGCCTACGTGCCAACAGGCCAACAACACACCTCAAGCCGTCCACAGCAGTGCTCCCATTTCTGCAGTACACGCTCCAGGAGCAGCGATCGTACTGGTTTGGGGTTGTGCAATATTCCTAACCATTTACTCACCTGTTTGCACAGCATGGACACTCCAAAGCTGTCTTAGCCATGCACAGCACAACCCATGCCCTGGTACCACTACTGCCAGAGAATTTTTTTTTGATGTTAGAAGTAGCAGCAGCATCCCATGTACCAGAACACCTTCCTCTGGCAGTACACAAGCAGTCTGGCTCAGCATACAACGGGACTGCTGCGTCACCCTTCAGAAGTAGGGATCAAACTTCATTTTTTTCAGGCTGCAATGGTGCCAGTTTTTGCTGACTGCAACACCCCAGTAGCTTTCAGACTGGGCCAGCACCTACGAGCCCCAGTTGCCCCTTCGGAATGAGGTGCTAAACAACCGCACTCCATCCCTCAGACTGTATATGCAAAGGTCACTCTGTCAGCTCCTATAGGAAAAAGCACAGATTTCCAAGACGTCACATCAGCATTCCATACCCCGCTGTCTCGGCCGAGGAGCGCTTTGGCAGCAAGCAACCAAGTCCGTTTTGTTGAATCACGCTACAGGGAGCCGAAGTGCCGTCGTGACACGCTGAAGCAGCGTGCCCAGAAATCCGATTCCCCCCTCCCCGCGTTCCCAGCCCTGTCCCTAGACGAGGCGATGGCATTTGTGCTATTTAAGACAGCAGCTGCAATACAGGCATGACAGCGGCGGGTCGAGCAAGTTGACTACCCCTCTCCACGCTTCTCTCTAGCTTTGGGGTCACGTAGGGCTCTGGGAAGCATGTGGCAGCAGCTCTGTAGAGCCCCGTGGCCTGTGTCACATCACCTCATCCTTTCTTCCCTTCTTGCCCAGTTAGTAGATGACTTTGCTTTCACTTCCCAGGGTGGGAAGGCTGTCCCTTGACCAGTTAGGAGAAACAGGGCTCCCAGACTACAGACTGGAAACCAATCTCCAGGAAAGACTGGAGAAAAAAAAAGCAATAATGTGGTACGGAACCCCTCCATCAGTCAGCTCTTGCTCACTTGTAGCCGAGACTCGAGGGCTGGTGGCTACAGACACACATGGCTTGGTTGAACCAGTGGCAGACCCTCCTCAGAGCTCCCGTCAGAGCAGCGTGCTGGTTTCCAGACTCCAAACCTCATCCCTCACCTGCACCAAGCCCAGCTGCTGTAAAAGCAAGCTGGCTGAAACCCAGGTTGTCCTTGTGGCTCCGGAGCACGAGGCACTTGTGAGCTGAGCTTGGCAGAGCCACACATCTGCTCTCATACAGAAGACACGCTGTTCTCCTGCTACGAGCCACGGCAAGCACCCCGCTCCAGCCCTTCCACCCCCAGTTCCCAGTGGAGCCCGGTGCTTGCGTACCTCGGACGAGCCCCAGCCAAGCTGCAGCCTGACCGCTCGGTTTGCTTTCCAAGACCCCCCGTTAGAGGGGCACAGGGCTGGTGACACCCCCACCACTTGCACAAGTGGCACGGGAGCAAAGCGAGGGGTATGCAGGGAACCAACCCCCCCGCACACCCCATGCAGGGCAAGGCAGACGGGGAATAGCTGAGCAGCACAGGATATTTGATGAGAATCAAATGTTCCCAACAGGGATTTACAGGTCTGAGGGTCAGCCTGACATTCGGACGTATGTGCTTTTCCCCAGTTTGTCCCAGGCGGGCTGTCACTGCCCTCCACAGGTTGTCCCACAACAGATGGGTTCACAGAAGGTGGACGCGTCTTCCTCCACCCAAGTCAAGCCAGGGCAACCAAAGACTGCCGGGCGTCGGAGAGGTTTGTGCGCTTATCTGCAAGCAGTGCAGGGATAAACTCAGCCCAGGCTCTGACCTGCCAACACCAAAGGTAGAGCCTTCACATCTCCCTAAATTTAGTCTAGAAACAGGAATTCTTGAAGTGCTGTAGTCACTTATTTCTAGTCTCGAGCAAGACTGAAGTTTTCCTTAGGAGGCTGATCATTCACTACTAGTTTTCTTGCACCTTTCCCCTTGACAAGCAAACTGAGCTGCTGGGCTGCCTCATCAGGTCAGCCCAAAGAATTGCTGTAGCTGTCATTTGACAACATTTTTGCGACTCTGTTCTGAACCTCCAACAGGTTTTTCCATTTGCCTTCGAAGTCTTCTCCAATCCCACACAGCCTGAAGCCTCAGTGCTCCCACGATGGGATGGAGGCAGCACGTCCTTGCCTCATCCCAGCCAGATGATTACAGTACTGGGACTGAGGCTGGACCTTCACCCTGCTGCACTAACATGCCTGTTCCCACCTGCTGTCCCAGACCAAACCTGTTTCAGTGGGAGCAAAGGTCCATCCATCTGCTCTAGTAATAACAGATTTCTTTAAACAGATCTAAGCCTGCCTACAGAAGCAATAAAGCAGTGCAATTAGGCTAAAAAAAAAAAGTGTTAATATTTGAGTGCTAGGTACACCCAGAGAACGCTATTGCTGATTTTATTTGTAGGAATAGGATGAGTAAGTAGCACATTCAAGTGTGGAGGAAGGGGACTGCAGAGACACTGCTGCTCAGCAAAGAGCTGGATGAAAACGAGTGATCTAAGGTGGGTGCTCAGCCTACCTGCAAGCTGAGCAGCGCAGTCACCACAGAAGCATACAGAAAGCAGAAAGTTAGAGCTCATCCTGCAGGATCCAAGCAGCAGTAGCGAGCATATAAGCTTGCAAAACAACCAATTGCGATTACCTGCATCACCTCCACCAGCACTGTGGAAGAAATGAGCTCACCTTCCCAGCAATGCAGGCCAGGACCTGAAAAGCCCTCCAGGCTCTCAATATTACCACTCCACCACACCACACATAGGAAGCAAAAGCCTCCATTTCCACTCTGCAAGTCATCTACAACAACTAAGCAGCTTTGCCAGGAAGCCAGCCAAGCCGCAGAGCGCAAGACAAATGCTGCAAAAAAAAAAAAAAAAAAAAAAGCCACTGTCTTGCACCAGCCCCTCCCCTGGCACACCGCTGCCTCCCCCGTCCCAGCCGCACACGAGAAGGTCTCCCAGCACACCCCCGAAACGCTCACTGCTTGACAGAGGAGAGCCGAAGGTCTGCAGCCCTTGCTATCTGAAGTGCTATTGCCTACGGAGAGAAGCGGTAGCTGCGCTCACGGGCTCCACTGATGGCTTCTTTACCCAAACGAGACCTTCAGGTTGGGGCACTCCCGGCGTGACATCCTCGGATCAGCAGGATCTGCCTTTGGGACACTGCTGGGACCTTGCCGGCCTCCGCAGCAGCAGGGTTGAGGCCAGCCGGGCACGCAGCACCATGCTCACCCCTGCGGGAGCTCGGGCTTTACACGGCAGTTCAGCGCCAGGATTTAGCTCACTGGAAGCTTCCTCAGCTGCTTCATGCACTGCTTAGCTTAAAGCACTATTTGCAAGGCCAGCCACTAAGCAGCAGACAAACTTAAGCTTCTAGTGCCTTAAAATAGCTTATTACTGCCAGAGCAGCTGCATGAAGCCCCAGTGAATGCAGACAATCTCTGCTCATGCTGAGGAATTGAGCCAGATTCAGGCTGGTTCCCAAATCCACCTGGTATTACAAAATATGACCTGGTATGTCCAGATACAGGTACGACAGTCCTAGTGCTGTTTCAGGATGGGAGGCGCTGCTGACTCGGGCGGAGGCCAAGCCTAATCAGCATAAATATCAGAGCAGAGCCTGCTTTATCAGCGTAACTGCACGAGAAGCAAGCCTGATGCCAGCACACAGAGCTGTGGAGGGATGCAGCAGACCTAGCCACAAGTTCTAGCATACAGCTTCGTCAGACATCGATCATGGTGGCATTTCAGTCCGGCCAGATCCAGCCTGCATCCTCCAGATTGGGCTCACACCACCCAGGTACAAGGAAACCCTGGTCTTCAGATCTGCAGCCGCTGAGGACGTTAAGTAAGAGGACTCCCCTCCCAGGATTTTGGTGCTACAGCTGTCACCCACTGGGAGCTGGGTCCCTGTTCCTGGGGAGGTGGCCTTAGGGTTTTGTGGGGAAAAAAAGAAAAAAAAATCTGCAAAAGTGCTTCCTATTTATTTCCTGGAATAGGAGTGAAATGTGAGCTAATATCCTAATGCAGGTGGTGCCTGCGCCGATATGGATGCAGCTAGTACAGCTCTACGTGCAGAGCTTGCAGAAGCTGTGTTTAGCATTACGATGCCACTGGTGAGATTGTCACTGGTGTGATCTGCCCTCGCAGTGCTCAGTGGACTCATGGCACACGACTGCCCCAACAAACCACGAGCCAGGGAGAGAAACCAAGCCCCGCTAAGCCATTACACAGACAGTTCAGGATCCAGTCAAGGCGAATTTTGCAGACAGAAGATTTAAACGAGCGATCCTCTCTAGACCAGCCTCCCTCTTGACTGAGGACAGGTAAATAGTTTATCCAAGGAGTTCCCACGGTCTCAGCAAGTCCAAGCCAAAACCATTCAGGTGGTTGGCACCACTCCTTACAAGAGGAGTTCATGGTTCGCCCTGCCAGATCAGTCCCATATTTGGAGCCAACCACCTCTAACACCTCACAGCCCCTCGATCCCTGCAGCAGCTTTTAACAACCAGCTTTGCCCCATGGCAGGTGCAGGAGTTATCCCACAGCTGTCAGCCCCCCTGTTCTGCCCTTTGCATACCAGTTACCAGTGGGCTTTGCAAACTTTGCACTACTCTACCCCCTTAGCGATAGCGGAATTACAGCCGTAAGGGGTTCTTGCAAACGGACTGCGTGAACTAGCAAGTAAGTATTTACCTAAAAACAGCAGAGCAGTTCAGTTTATCTACCCCATCTCATCTCTAAACCCACTTGAACAACCCAACTGGTTGAGAAACTTCTAATATCTACAGCAGATCTGACCCGCCTGGCTGGTGCGGAGCATGTCTCCATGATGACAGGGGCTAAATATGCCGTCAAAGGAGCGGTGAAACAAGGGGACTAGCCATTACTGGTGACCCTTTTGAATCTATTCTTTAATTTCTCCCCCATGAGAAACTAGCCCATTTTAGCCCTCAGCAATATCAAGAAGGCAGAGTTTGTTGCAGTACGGTACTAGAAGACAACACATTTAAGACCCATCTTCAACACTAGAGCATGCTCTGTTCTCCATTAGCTACGAGACCGAGGTCAACCAGCCACTTGCAGCCTGTGCTGTTGTAGCGTTTTTTTCCACGTACGCCTACGCTTGCCAAGAATTACCCGTTAACAGCAGCAAGAGTGTGGCAAGAGGTTTGTTCCCCAGCAGCATGTTCAGGCACCCTGAGTTTGAGTGACTTTGCAAAGGAGGAATCCAGTCCATGACAACTCAGCTACCTGCTGGAACTGGATTCTCTACTGCCTTCCGAGGCTGGGCTATCTTCGGAACGGGTAGCTCATCGAAAGCCCTGGCAAGGTCCCTCCCTTTTGCTCAGGCTGAATGAGACTTGCCAACAGCCTTACATAAAAGCCCTTTCAGCCGTGTGTCCTTCCAAAGAGGATCAAGTTCCCTCCTAGCTGAATTTGGCCCCTGCTCCCTTCCAAATCCTTTAGCTAACTCCGCAGTCCCCAGAGCAGACCGGCAGCCCTGTCCTCTGTCCGCAACACATCTGAACGAGCAGGGAAAAATACAAGCAGAAGGTGAGCAAGTTACAAGCTGGAGAACTGGAGCTACTTCCACCGCTGGAAATCCCCCTTCCCCAAAGAGCTAGACTTCACTGCTCCCTGCGAGGTGGTGGGACTTCTGGTGCACAGGGTTCCCAGCTATTCTTACCCAGTGCACTGCTGCCCTCGGGTGTAACTGGAAAAGAGACCAAAACTGAGCTAGATTTACAAGAGGGGAACAGAGGGAGAGCCAGGCACAACACAGGACTGCTGCGGCACGGAAGAGGGGTTGGAGAGATGAACAGCGAGCCTTACTGCTACAGGGCAGGTTCCTCCAGAAGTCTGGTGGTAAGACCATCAGAAACGGCAGCTTCTACCGATCACGATATCACCACGGGTGATGCAATTCAGATTTTATAACCACGGCTGCTCCAAGCAGTAGTATGCCAAGGGTAAGCCAGCCACGTCCTGCTTGCAGTTCAGCATCTTGGATAGACTAGTGTAGGTACAACATCATCTTCACAGGGGTTGTTACAATTCTGTTTAAAAGTTAAGTCTCAATGCAGAGAGTTAAACTGTTACTTACTCTTATTGGAAAATAATCCCTGAAGTACCTCCATATAGCCCAGTTTCTCACCCATTGGGATCTTCTTCCACCTGAAGAGGAAAAAAAAAAAATCATGTTTTTAAAGCTCTTTCCACACATGTGCCCACCAAGAAGCCTAGAGGACTCCAGATAGTTTGCTGTCTCTAGAGGAATGAAATTGTTGATTTCTCTAAGTGAGACACCTGCATCTTTCACTAAACTCAGGTGAAACCAGCCATGCTCAGGACTTTAGGGCACTTCAAGCTAATTAAGGCCTGACTACAAATTCAGGGTAGGATCTGACTTGATAATCTGTTGTAGTTGGGCCATGGACAATTCAAGCTAGAAATAGCTCACTGTTAATCTCAGATTTGTCCTTTGGGAAAGGCCAAGATTCCTGAGGATTTCAGTGGCCTCGAAGCAATGGAGAATTGTGTTAATCTGGCTATGAAAGGAGTTGCCATCAAAGCTTGTTGTCATTGCTGTAGCGGGTTCTCAGAGCTGGTTTCTACAGGGTATTCTCTGAAAAAGTCTTTGCTTTATTTGCAGCAACACTGACTCCATAGGGGAGCCACAGCTTTATAGTCACACCATAGTCTGAACCTGGAGAGGACAGCAAGATCTTGAATCTTTATGTAGATCTTTCTGACCTAGAGGAAGAACCTAAGCCTTATAAATAGGTTGCTAAAAGCCAGCAACAGCATGATATTAGTGAATGTTATCTTGTATTACCCTCAGCATCAACAAAGCCTGCAGTCACTGCTTATGCTGGGGGCTGACATTTGTATGCTTCACTGAATAATACTTTTGGTCAGCAATTCAGCCAAGTCCCATTAAGAAGGGAGGTGGCCCATTACAAGGAAGTACTTTTTTTGTCCAAATATGAGGACAGGGACACTTAAACAGCAAGGATTTATTCTGCAATATTTACCTTTCTTTGGTGTATTCCAGTCAAATACCAGCCAGGCTAAATATAGAGCAGCAATCGCCCAGCAATCTGTGCACAGTATGTACATGAGGATTAAAGTGCAAGCAACACCTGGATAGGTCCAAGAAAGAGAAGAAAACAAGGTTGCATCAGGTTTTGGTCTGCATTTACACCTGCATTAAGAGACCCTTGCCTTTTGACCCTTCTATACTGAAGTCTTAGTCTCAATCTGATGTCATTAATCCTAAATCAAATCGGATTTAGCTAAAAAACCCTTATGTAGGACTGAGACAGCTTCCTCTAAAGCTATCTGCTTTGAAGTACCTCAACCTCCCCTTCATGGTTTTCTTCTAGACTATCTCCAGGCAAGGCAGCTGCTTCACTAGGGAAGAGCAAACCTTCATGAGCATCAAGACTTCTTTGTGGCCTGCACCAAGGGGGTTTCTTCCACACGTTACACCAGCTCTATGCCAGCCACCCCACCAGGGTGCCAGAGATCCCACTCACAAGCGACGTTGCCATTTTAGCACGAACTAAATCGGGAAGGACCAGCGAGACTTGCTTGACTGGCTGCAATCAGCATCTTTCTCCAGTTTAGTTATCAACAATACTATGGAGAAGGGCAGCCTGAGGCTTCACAAAACAGAAGCACCCAGAGACAGTATTTACTATTTCACTGGTCTAATAAACACTTCTTGCCCATCTCTGGTACCTCTTGGAAGGAAGCCAAGCCAAGAGAAAGGTACTCCTGTTGCAGCCAGTTGCATCAGTTACCAGTTGGCTTCTAAGAAATTTCTTCTCTGTGGGCATTCCCATGGGTGAGTCAGGTGAGAGATTTCCAGTGGCTTCAGTCTTATTTGTATGGTAGGCACAGACATGAGCTAAACATCAGTAGGTCTCTCCATAGCTCCTGTGTTTTGCTAGAGCCAGGTAAAGTCATTTATTGCCAAAATATCAGAGTATGCAAGTGTGCTTTACAATAGCCACACACCCCAGGAACTGTCCTGCTGCAGTGCACATCCAGTAATGAATGCTTATGTAAAAAGTTAACATTCTTGCTTTAAAATTCTTCTGGAATTAAGGCAAAAAAAGCTTTGCTTTAGGCCAAAGGGTGTTACTTACCCATGATAAGGAAAGTGAGAACCCATTGCAGCACAGAGATGATCTGGAGTTGTTTCTCTACTTTGGATTTAGATAGCCAGAACAAATCCTGCAGAGCAGAAAGAATGCTCGATCCTGTGCCTAAGGGGAAAAAAAAAAATAAATAAAAAGAAATAAAGTTACATTTGCACACTGAGCAAAGATAACAATATTTTCCTTTCAAATAGGAGGTTTTAAAATCAGTGTTCGTGCAGTTTGCTTTTAGAGCAAGGCTTGCCACAGGCTCATATTTCCCATGGAGTTTAAGCACCCTGGAAGGGGAAGGGTTGCCACCTGCAAACATCCAGCTGCTTTAGGGATACTGGAGGGGTTTAATGGGTAACACCAGTTCCCACCTTCCACCGTAGGAGCGCAGAGGACATCGACACACGGCTCTAACACACGCCCCCCGCTTCAAACCGCCAGCTCCTGGAAGTGGCGTTTGATAAGAGGGAAATCCACGAGTTCACCCCGAGATAAAGACCAGCTGCCCCAAAGCCGAGGCAAGCACCCAGCAGGCTGCGGTCCGACCTGCTGCTCCGCCGCCCTTCACCAGGTCTGCTGCACAACTCCTGCGCGCGTCTCCGAGGAAAGCCCCGCGCCCCGGCCTTACGCAGCTCAAGGGCTGGTTGAGCAACACCTCAACCCGTGACCCCAAGGATCCACAGCTCCAAGGGTAAGGAAAACTATCACCGTGTTTCTAAAGCAGTGAGTGAGGAGGGAAGGAGTCAAAAGCCGCTCTTTTTAGAAGTTTAAGCTATTCGACTGGGGAGAAACCCGAGTAAAAATGCTGAAGTGAAAGACTTGATTTCTATATGAGGAACCACCCACTGCGGTGTTTGCCGATATGCTCAACAACCTCCAGAAAGATTGCAAGTGGGTTTTCCTTCACTTCGTTATTTTACAAGCACCATAATAACTGGCTAAAATGCAAATCGAGCTGCTGGCCTATGAAGAAACCAGGACATGTGTTTACATATTTCCTTTTCTTTTTAAGGATCAGCCTGTTATTAGAAGGGATGTGATGCTGGTAAGCAGCTGTTATATTGAACGGGTTCAGTCCTTGCTGTGGCTAGCAAAGCATGACACTGTTGGTGATACCACGGCAAGTGCTCACACTTAGTCAAATGAAAGTGATTGAAAGGAGCTGCTTCTCTAGATACAGGCAGGTACTAAAATTTTTGGTAGTTTCTACAAAGAAATTTTCACTGATGCATCCTTTAAATATGTGAAGCATCTCTGCAGTCTTTGCTAACTCCTGCCCTTTCTGACAGTCTGGTTCTGCACCTGCAGAATTGCTGTATTAGCTTTGCAGCTTCTTTGCTGCCCCTTTTAAATGCCATTTAATGTCAAGCCTGCACATGGTCCCTAGGCTGACAGCTACATGCCTTCCTGAGCGTTTTCTGCTAGTAAAGGACAGCAGCAGGGAGCCATACCAGAGGCTGCAACCTAAACCTAGAGCCAGTCCACCCAGCTCAGACCCTTGGCTCTGCTTGCTCCACACTGAATGAACAATCCTAGCAATGGGTTGGGCATTAACTACCTCGAGCAGACCAAGTTTTGGCCAAGGATAGATCATGTTACTGCAACTGCCAGTAAACTGAAGCCTGCAGCGCTAATCCAGTCTGAAGCAGCAGCTAGAGTTGAAGGCCGTTCTTTACAAGCTAACGTAGTACAGCATTAGGAGTGAATTCAGTAAGTATCTCTCCCGTTTCTCGGATGAGATGGGAGAACGTGTCAAGTTAAACTGTCACTGTGCACTGATTTGCAACACTAGAGTACCTAAGCAGGAAGACTCAGAAATCCAATGCTGCAGCTCTTCACATTTGGCAGTAAATCCCCAAATTTGGGGTGAGTGATAAACTCCACCCCATTTTTTTTACAAAGTCAGAGTCACCTCTCCAAGGGTAAGAGAAACCTGTCATTCCTGCTGAGGGGCCACAGCCAAGAGGCAGCCTCTACTGCAGCTCTAGGAACTTGCCGTCCCAAAAACCTGGTTTACACAATTGCACATGGACACACCTCATGTGGTCCGAGGACTACTAGATACTAGTTTAAAGGAAGCTTTTAGCAATGGTGGTGTAACTAGCCATATCTCTCTGTCCTCAAAATAAGCCAAAAGTCTTACAAATGATTTGTGATCTGTAATAAAAGCCCAGCCCCATGTAATTTATCCTTCCAGCACCTGCACTTCCGCTACCAAAACATCTTTGGATTGATGAATCCAACACTCCAGCCTTGGATCAGCTAGATCCCCATCCTCTTCCCCCAAAGAGAACAACTGTTTATCCCTCCAGATGAGAACTTGTATTTCAGCATTTTCTAGATGCTTTCACAAATTGCAGGCATTGCTAGCCCTGTAAATAGACCAGTGTTGGGTAGCACAAGTCAACCCATCAACTTGTTTCCTGAACCACATGAAGCTTTTTGTGGCAGCATTCAACTCTTGCAGACAGCTCTGAGCAGGCAGCTGAGCACCTGCCCTTGGACAAGTGGTATGCTGGGTCAGTTATTTGCTGAAAGCAAAAACATCCTTCACAGAGATCAAGGTACCCAACATCAGAAAAGCCAGTAGTTACCATGGGCTGAATAACAGCAACATTTAATTCCCAGTTGAGGACATAAAAGAAGTCCAGTGGCAATGGGCAGGGGTGTCACCTGGCAAGTGCATCTGCCTGTGCATGGTCTACCTTTGCACCAGCAACCTGCACACTCCACACGGACCCAGTGCACCAGCTGCAGGCTAGGCAATTACAGATTTTAGGGCCGAGACAGCCATTTCCAGCCAGTCCTGAGCTTGCTGTTCATCATGTCAGACTCAACACTTCGTGCATTCAACCCTCCATGCAGGCCTTGCCTCCTTTCTCCTTCAGCTGTGGTAGCCAGGAGGCATTTTGGGGAAGACCCTTCGTGCTCTGGAGAACCAGGCTGGTTACTGGTGACACAGAGCAGAAGAGCTTTGACAAGCCAACAGAAGTGTGTTTGGGGGGGTTTAGCCACAGCAGAATAACCCAACACTGATAACTTGGTTTCAGTTCTTTAAAGAAAACCCGTACTTTTAAGGGCTCACCTGTGGGCCCTCACCAAGCATCATTCATAGGTTAAAAACCCAAAGGAGAATTAAGCATAGGAAAGAATTTCTCTAACTTTCAGGAAATACATTAGCCTAATAACCAAGTTTAATAAGGCCTATTACACATACCTATGATTAATTTGGGGACTTCGGTACCCATTTGTATCAGTCTTTTCCCAAGGAAATATTCTGAATCTTGGAGAAACACAGACCTCCATCTTCTACCACTGAAGACAGCTGCTTACGCCGAGCTGGCCAGCCAGCACAGCCCCTGGAGTGTCTCCCAGGTACCTGTTCCAGAACTGGACAGCCCGACTGTTTTGAGGCCACAGCCTTAGCAACCCGTGCCTACACAGCAGAGATCTTAGCAACAGCTTTCCTGGTCTCCGATGAGATCCTGAGCCCCTCAACCCAGGCTGCGGTTCATGCCCTGGAGTATTGACGGGACGGTCCCTGCACCAAGCCATGGGTGGCTCTCAAGGACGCCACAAGTCAAGGTGGCCGGTGACTTCTCCAGGAGCCCTTACTGCTGCTCAGTGATAGCAGCCATCTGCAGCCTTCCAGGGAAGCTCGGTGACATTAGCCAGCTGTCCCCCAACTGGTGATGGGCTTGCTACACTTTTATCATCTAATTCCAGCAGCCATCAAATGTAGGAGATCCTGGAGTCAATGAAGGGTTTGACCAAGCACCCGACTCATGTCTCAACACAGACTCTGCTAGGGACAGCATCTGGTGCACTTCCAGCACAGTTTATTTGAGATAATTTATTTGAGATAAAGTGCTCAAACACCGTGATTTATCTAAGCAGGGAGGCAGAAGCAAATGTCCCAGGAGTGGCAGTAAACAGAACTTCACACTTGGGCACCAGAAAACCCTATCAACAGCATTTAATTAAGAAACAGCCAAATAAATTGGTTGAGAGGAAGTACAAGCGTTACAGACAGTTAAAAATACATTGAAAGCTTGTTAAAGCCAAGCTTCATCTGCTACCTTTTCAAGACAATTAGCACATTAATTCTTGGCCAAGAATTATACTGCATCATACAGCCTTAGAGGAAAACCTAGTTAGATCCTCCAAAGCAGAAGGTGCAAACGGACATTTTGAGCTACATGTTGGGCAGAGAAGCTGACACTGGAGGCATAACAAAGCTAGATTAGATAAACAGACCAATATTAGGATACTCGTGAGCACCCAGCCTCCCATGCAAGAGCAGGAGTCTGCACAGCAAGCTGCTGCATCAAACATGACACCTGTAAAAGCCCTTGAGCAACCCAAGTTATTCTGTGTCTTCAGTTTCCTCACATGCCCCAGGTGCAGTGCACAAGCTCCCTCCACTTCCAGCTTTGCTGTTAGTGGTACCAGATAGTGAATAATTTGTTAGAGAATAACGAATGACCAGTGTGGGGTATAGTTATCCTGCCCTGTACACAGGTGTAGAGCAGTTTACTCAAGCCCCAGGAGACTACTCAATAATCCATGTCACCTGCAGTAAAGAATGCCTACAACTGGAGGTCAACAACATAGTTAACAGGGACATGCGACAACAACATTTATTTCAGCCCCTTGAGAAAGGGGCTGGGCTTCTGCATAGCAAATAAACAAACCTGTCATGACATTTCTCTCATGTTAGATCCGCATTTACTCACAGCACTGAACTTGGCCTTCAGTCTCGACAATCACAGCTGTGTGCGGGTTAAAGTGATGTAACCATGCATGTAGACCCAGTGGCCCCAGACCAGCCACCAGTTTTAGATTTAAGTCATCAAGACTTAATAGCTCTAGACAAGAGAAAGGGAACCATCCTACTATATCTCATCAGCGTGTCCAGGAGAGGCACGTAGGAGCTCTGTAAGAAGGGCTCAGTCACGAGCAAGTCCAGACCTCTATGTCCCAGGCAGTTTCGTCAAGAGGAGACAGCACAACACAGCCAGCAGTGATGCTGTACTCCCAAAACAGCAGCCCCCAGGTCCCCCCCTCCAAAGCAGAAGTGAGGTCTGCCAAACCTCAGGCGCAGCGTAAGACTAACTCCAAGGTAAAGTTAAGCAAAGTCATCTTCCTCACCCCAAACTTCTGCAAGAAGAAACAAGGTTAGAAGAGATACTTCAGCAAAGGACAGCCCTTAAATGCTCCGGTCACACTAGCATCCTTCCTCAGGAGAGCGGAGCACCTCCTCGCCGCTCTGCCAAACACAGGGAGAGCAGTGCCCGGACAACCTTTGGCCAAGGTGGGTCAGGTCAAGATGAGGAGATGACAACCCCTCCTACCCAAGCAAAGGGTCTCGAAGCATCATCCAACCCCAGGCACTGGTCCAAGGTCTGCTCTGATTTTTGCAGTACTGGGTTGGTGTCCAGGAAAGTTCCCCTGCATACATGCAGGGATGGATAGAGAGGCAGATGCCTGCACCTTTTTTTTTTTTCCTTTCTCATTTTTAAATAGGATCAGACTTTCAGCCAAATTCACAAGCACTGGGACAAAGCCAGATGCCGTGCAAGCAAGATGACTGAAGACCAAAAGACAGTATGAGCCATTTACTCTCACCCCACAAAAGTCAGCCCTTTGCACAGGCAAAATACTTGGAAAAGACATTCAGGGAGGTAGAAGAAAGCCTAGCGGGTTTGTTCTAAACATCCCATGTAGTGGGAGAAGTTACCTGACATGATCAAGCAGCACGTGAGGTCCTGCGCATGAACCGCTGCACCACATTGCCTCTGCCCATCTTTGACCATCAGGGTCCCACGTCATCAGCCCCAAAGCCCGGCCCGAGTCTGAGCTCCCCTGGCAGGCGCCCAGCTTCTGCTTTGAACGGGCAGGCTTTGAAGCTGGTCCTGCACTTTGTTGCCCACGGCAGGCTACGGAACTGGCAAAGGGTTGCGTTGGTGGATGCTGCAGTCACCAAGGCAACATCTCCCATCTTCCCAGGCAGAAGCACATGAAGAAATGAGTAAGGAAGCACAAATAACACTGCGGGACCCCCACGAGGTGCCTCAGAGGAAAACTGACCTGAGGAGAGTTAAGACAGCTTTCCATCGCTAAGCAGGATTATCTAGAGATGAGGCCAATCACTGTCCCTAAACCACACTCCATTTTGAATTATGCACGTGTCCTAGATCCATCAGTAACTCACCAGAGCCAACAAGGTGGCCACTGAGGTCTCGGGTCAGCCTTACATATTTTATAGGTCTCCTGAATGATTTATTCTTGGTACTTGGCTTGCAGTTCACTCTCAATTTAACAGCTCACATGCTGCTAATTCAAATGACCTCTCAACTCAAAACATCACTTGTCCTCAGCTAGTTGCATAAGCAAGCTAAGTTACTTTAAGGACCATATACCAAGCGTGGGAAACACATGCAGATCTCTTCTCCAATCGGATCACAACTGATCCGACCGATCCATCTCGAATATCGGCGGGCACCACATCTTTCTGACAGAGATGAGCACCAGCAGCTCTACATGGAGGACTGGGCAGGGCATGGTGCAAAACCAAGAGCTTAGGGGTTAATTCACCAGGTTCAGGTCCTCTTAGCTCTGCTAATGATTTACTTAACCAAGAAGCCATTTCACAGGTCTCTCCATCCCAGGAGGAATTAGTATTTTGCTTTTTCAGGGCAGAAAGCCTTTTGCAACACAGTGAGTGATCACTCAAGGACCCTCCACAGGGTAAATTGTTGTCCAAGCCATTTTCCTGCAAAGCCCCCACTATTTGCAAGTCCTGACACTTCTCTAGACAAGCACCCTCGCAGGAGGGGAACGGGGCTCTACCGAGACAAATATTTAGACTTGTCGAATTTATCCCTGCAAGATCCCTAGAGCTACTTTTACAAGCACGCAAGAGACCTCGTGGTTTGGGATTTCCCATGCCGTCTTTCCAACATCTTGAACCTACACGTTTCAACCTGCAGCAGGAAGCCTTCAGCGTCTGCAGCAGCTCTGCCCGCGATGGGTGTCAGCCACAGACACCCAACCTGCTCCTCTCGTCCAGAACATGACTTACCAGCGTGGAGGGTTGTAAAAGCAAACTCGGCTGTCTACTTCCTAACACAAACCCTCGCTTTCGCACTCAGTCTTCAGCTCCCTATTATAAAGCAACAACAAATAGCAAGGCTTTTTCTTCTCCCCTGTTGGTGTAGGTGCGGGGAACACAGTATTACAAAACAAGGCTGCAACAGTGAATTTTACCAGCCGTGCGGCGCTGATAAAGCTACTACAATTTCCTTCCTACCAGCGCAAGGAGGGGAGAAAAAAAAAAAAAAAACAAACAAACAAAACCCACCTAATTTTTAAGCAACTGCCACACACCCATGTTTTACCAGGGTGCCCACTCACTTCGAGAAACCAGCGCCGTTTACAACACCTTTGGGGAGCCCGACCCTCCGAGCTCGCCAAAAAGCAAAACGAGCTCAGAGAGCTGTAAATCCTCACCCCTAAGAAAAGCTGCAGCCGGTCTCCCCGCCATTGCACATCGCGTCCCCCCCCCCCCCCCC
>JAVJGG010000027.1:24227111-24241822 GCA_035590195.1 Aviceda cuculoides
CCCCCCTGGTAGGGGGGGGGGGAAATCCCACCCCCCCCCCCTCAAGCCCTCGCTAGCCGTGGGTATTTTAAGACATGGTGGTCCTCCTCTTGCTCAAATGTTCTCCCAGTCCACTCTCGGCTGATTTTAGCTTCTCCGGTGGGATTTGGGTGATCTGGGTTCCTAAAAGCACCGTGAAATTAAGACAAAAGGTAGAAAAGAGAAAATTTTAGAAGTTTTAGTAACAGAAGCTTTAATGGTTTCATTAAGTTTCATTTTCACTAAGATAGCCTGCAGGTATGCCGCAACCACTGAGCAAGCCTCATTTTCTTCCCCTAACAAGATGTTTAAGGATCTACTCAAGGGATCCATAAGAAACCAGGGGTCATTTAGGTTTGCATCAAGGTTTTAACGTAGCTGCACTTGCCAAGAGATTCCTATGAATTCTTGCAGATGGGGACAGATGGGTCTGTCCCAGCTCCCATGACATTAAACCAGATTCTTTATAACAGGGTCGTGTCTGGCCCTGTGGTTAAAGGGAGGGATTTTACTACACCCCTGGGCAAAGGCTCAGGCCTCTGCCCCTTTCCTAATCTCAGTTTCATCTTCTGTAATTTGGAATAAATAAAAAGAATCTTCATTCGAGAAGCACTTTGACATCCCTCAAGGAAAAGCCCATTGAAAACAAGGAGCATGTAGAGCTCCCTATATGCAGAGGACAGGTAGCAATCACCACCCACGCCCCCCCCAAAATGCTTCAACTTTTGCCTGGTTTTTAGGGCGGGAGCAGGATCATGCCTTGCTGAGCCAGCAGTTTTTTTTCTGTTGCTCCTGGGGATGCTGCCGCAACATCCACTTTTTGGCGCAGAGAGACATGTCTACCAGCTTGTTTCGTAAAAAAAGTCATATTTTCAGCTGTGGTGAGCTTAAGTCAGAGATTCAGAGGTGAAAGAGTGATTTACTTTCCTTCTCAGTCCCCTGAGGCATTCCAATGCCCATCTTTTTGAGTCAAACTGGCACCAGGACTTGTTTGCTCCCCATTTGGCCAAAGGGCCGTCTTCCAACAGTTGTAGTGGCCTGTTGAAATATGTATAAAAATGGAAAATTGCAAGAGCCTGTCTGAAGAAAGGGTCTTGCCCAACAGTTTTTGGATAAGACCTCCAAAAGGGAGCCCAGAACAGAAATAAATCACCACTACAATACTGCTGAGTGAAAGGGGAATGGTCTCCTGCCTGTCTGTGTCCCCTGTTGACTTAAATAGAATTATCTGCAAGTGAAGTAAGGACTGAGGTAGCTTTTCTTATTGTAACTGGAATAAAAACCTGCAAAAAATGATACTGCCAGGTTGTGACAGTGTGAGATAGGTAGACAGAAAAATGTTAAGTGTGCTGGGACCGTCATCTGTCCAGATCCATCATCTTTCTCTTGGCCTATACTCACCTTTTCATACATTTTGGGTGCAAATTCTCAGAATCCTGATCGTCATCTTGCTCTGTAGGCTGCAAGGAAGGACACTTTAATAAAATAAATTTTAAAAAATTATTAATAACCCCCCCCTCGGTGCTTAATGGACTATTACAACTTGCAGGAGTAAAGCCTCTGCCTTCAGGCGACCTGAGCAGCGGCAGGGAACTGGCAGCCACCCAGCTCCCGTCTCACTTGTTTTACCGGTACTTGTTCTGCAACCTGGTTTTTCCCTCTCCCGTTCAGCTCACTGAAAATCAGAAAACACTCCCAACTAATAAATCAGAAATATCTTGTCTCTCTTCACCGCGAGGGTGTATTTTCCCACCAAGGAGACACGCACCGTGGTGCCAATTCGATAGATGGCTTTGGAAATGCTCGGGGTTTGCTTTGCTCAGTGCTCGCATTGATGCAGGCGATATACAACCCTGTCTGTTATTAACCCGTGTGTCTGGCGCGATTATTCTTGAACAATAACACCCTTTCAAATACCCTACTATTACTTCACCTGAGCCTGAAAAACATGGGTCGTGAGCAGAGTAACGTGGGCAGGAGCCAGTCTTGCAGCTCTCTGCAGCCAAGAACAATTCGCAATAGTTTTAGGCTCCTTTATTTCTGCTTTTTTAGCAGCAGCTGAATCTCACAGCAAAGCAGCGATGCACCCTTACGCAGTCACTGTTTTTCTTTTTAATGCGATGCCTACCAAATAAAGATTTTGAGGACACATTTATTTTTGTCTTCCCGCTTCTATTCAGGGACTTGAGAACTGTTTGTAAGGAGTGGGTTTGTTTTACAGTACTTTGAGTCCGCCGTTGGTGTACGGCTCTGTAGCTTTGTTTCTATACAGTTATTTAGCAGCAGCAAATGCCCTAGTTCCAAAGCATCAGTGTTCAGTGCCTTCACCCAGGGGCCAGGTGTTGGGCTGTGTGTTGTATGAAACTGCCTGTATTTGGCATGTCGGGACACATGCACTCAAGTTGGGCTTATCTGCCTTTGTAATTCTCCTTCTCTGAGTTCAAAATGTGGAGTCATTTCCCTGCCTGTGGTTAACCCTCTGTTTATGGATTTTTAACTTTTCTTTTTTCCTGGCAGTAGTATTTTTAGCAGGTTTTTGTTTCCAGGGCTGATACAAGCCTTAAACACAGAGGGCTTGCAGCTGCCAGGGTTGTCCATTAATCCAGCAGTCTCTGTCTGCACAGACTGCAACCACAGCATCTGAAAAGACCCTTTTCCCCCCAGTTTCTCCTCCTGAACCCATTAAGAACATGATGGGTCCATCTCTGTGGTCGAGACCATAGCTTAGGTACCGTAATGAGGTCCAGCTTACTGTGTATTTCTTCTGGTGCCTGCAGTGCAATGAATTCAGGTTGGAAAGAAGGTCTGCTCCCGTTGCACATCACTCGTGGTGCGTGAGGAGCATCCTCATGGAAAGGGAAAGCCTTGTGCTGAGCAGGAGGACTTTGCGAGCACACAAAGTTTGTGCTGCCAAATCGTGCCCCACCGAAGAGCTCCCACCCGACCACGGGGACCTCCAGATCGCTTCTGCTTTCATCCCTGCATCTTCCTCTGAGCCGTAATCATCCCCTCACCGAGAGCGACGGAAGTCTTATCATCAGTGATGTAAATGAGAAAACAGACGATAAGGGCTGGGATTTAACGAGGAGTTTGAACCCGAGTCAGCCAGCCAGCAAGATTTGCTTTGTCAAATTGCCGAGCAGGCAAAACAGCGACAAGATCCTTTCTCACTCCTGCAGCGGTTATTTTTCTACCTGTCATAAATGTGACTTTGGCCATGCTTACTTTGCATTGCATATCATCTACGGTGCTCTGCGTTCTCCCTCCCAGGCCTTGTGTCCTCTCCCTTTGCCAGTTAATTCAGCCATGGGAGCCCAGGAACTGCTCACACGAGCCCAAAATGTAACGTGAGCCTCAAGGTGCCACTTGGGAGACACTCACCAGCGGCGATGCTGGCAAAACATCGCTCGGTCATCTGCACCCGCCTTGACGAAAGTCCATCCATCACCTCCCCGAGGGCATTTTTAACATTTTGTACAGAGGTAGCAGAAAGTCACGGGATGCTTCGTCTATCCCTCCATCCTTTTTCCTTCATCAATGGAAACAGTCTGTGGTTCAGGTAGTATTTATGGAAGTGTGCTGCTGGTTCATACATCGCCCGAGTGATGGACCTGAATTTTGAGCTAAGGGAGAAGAGGTGTGTTCCCACATCCCTACACATCACTTGCTCCTCTACAGAGCTTCAAATAAACCCAAAAGCTGTGTAAGTGCTGGGTATGGAGAGGGAAACTGAGGCACATGCTTGCTGGGGAGCTAAGCTGCCATATCGTTCTGGAGAAGCATTGCAGATTTAGGTGGTTGCAGGAATTTCACGCCTCATCCTTCACCCCTTTCCTTAGTCTTGAATCCATCAGTTTCAAAGCTCTCCTTGGTCTCTCCTGCTTCCTGGCTGTGGCTTCTGGTGGGATCCTGCAGGTCCTGTTCATTGATGTTGAAGGGGGGAACGTTTTGTCACCCTGGGTGCACAGCAGTGCCTGGGACTCTATTTTCTGTCCATGCTTTTCATAGAATCATAGAATCATTTAGGTTGGAAAAAACCTTCAAGATCATCAAGTCCAACCATCAACCATGCCCACTTTTGAGTGAGGTGTTATGATTTGAGGAGCCCAGACTGGTCCTTTCCAATGCTCCATCCCCAGAGAAGTCTTCTCCATACGGGCAGAAACCAGGCACAGTTCAGACACGCAGAATCGACCGGGGTATCTCTGAACCCATCAACAAACTCTTCATGGCCCATCCCTCACTGCACAGACGACAACCACGGATCACAGGCTTGCTAAGCGGAGCATAAGAGGACAACGCGTTACAGATGCATAAAGTCACTCTGGGCAAGGCCATTTGCACGGTCCAGTGACGCCGGCTCCTATTTTGCCAGGGTGCAAAGACATCCACCACCACGTCCAGAGCCAGAAAGAGCTGAGTGAGCAGGATGAATGCCTCCCTCCCCCGGAGAGCTCAGCAGAGCCCGTACCGAGATACCTGCAGAACGTCTGAGCACCGTCGCGGTCATTGCACTGGTTGGCCCTTACACCTGGAGCTGGGTCTACCTCAAGTGGCCAATGACTGGTCCAAGCCCCCACCCCACGGCTTGATTTTCAGCCAAGTCATGCTTTACACCCTCCCCAGACCTCAGTGTCACACCGAGCTGTTATCTCCCAGGTATTTATCAAGTTTGTCCTTCAACGGATTTGCTTAGGAAGGGGATGTTTGGCAGACAAAGCCTTTCCTCCGGCAGGATTTCTGCATATAGTATAGGCACCCTCAGGCATGCATCAACACATCCCTGGGACTTTTTCACCTGGACATCCCCAGGAAAGAAACAAAGAAAGAACAAGCATTCAGCCAGTGCGGCAAAGCTTGCGGACTGGGTTAAAAGCAAATTTGACTGAAGAGCAGCTCATCGGTGCAGGGAAGGGAAGAGCAGGGGGTCAAACCCCAACGTGCCTCCCACATTTCTTCTGTCTACTGGTAGGACACCGGTCCTGTGTCCTTTCTGATGGCTCACCGTACACGAGGTGCAGTCTGGGGCAGGAGCACCAACGCTGCAAACCCTCATCTCATGTTCAGTACAGACACAGCTGCTATTTCTGGTAGTATTGGGGCAAAGAGTTATGTCCTCTGCAACTCACTGGTTAACGGTACAACCGCTTTGGAGCCCAAAGATGGAGTCAGCTATTTTCATAGCACTTGGTTTTTTTGTTCATGGAGTTAAAAGTTCTTTAACATTACAGAGGTTTTGAAATATAGACATTTCTTCTCTCCTTTTAAGCTGCACTTGCACCTCTTTTTTCACAAGTGGAAACAAAGTTCAGGCCAAAACTGCAAGAGAGACTTCACAGTGAGCTTTGTGCTGGAGGGCATTAAAAACAAAATAAAACATATAAATAAACTAAAAGAAAAAAGCCCCACCCTCACTTTTCCCTACCAGACAGATAACAAGATTTATGCAAGTCACTGAGCAAAGCCAGATTTTGGCTGCTGGCAGCAAGTCAGGGTATAGCTGCCTAGCTACAGTCTAAAATTAGAGCACCTAAAAATTAACTGTACAGCTCAAGAACTTTGGTCCCTGTGCTGAATGAGCACTGGAGAATTAGTAATAGACAGTTAACCAGCTCCACTTTTTATCCAATTGCAAGGTTTTTGCAAAATGAGTTGGTACCAAATTAAAAAAGTTACTTTAGTATTTTTTCTCAATTATCTTTTCTTCCTTCATTAAGAAGGGTGTGAGGGAATGAGACATGGGAAACTGGTTAAATATAATAGGGAAAAAATACTTTCCCCTTATTGAAAGGTAGGAGACTTCCATGTTCTCTTAGGAAGTATCATGTTAATCTCATGTTCTACATCTCAAAAATGAGCATTTTCAGCCCTCACCTGTGACAAAGACCGCATTTTCCTAAAGGCTTCCCTGTGAACTCCTCAAACCTCTGTGTTTGCAGCCAGAGACCCCTGGGACAGCACTAGCCTCCAACCACAGGTGGGGAAACTGAGGCACGACGCTTGGAAAGGTAACCATCCAAACCCAGACCACCCATTTCTGATGAAACCAAGGCAAGGGCCCCTCCACACCTCCCTGCCTCCACCCCAGTTCTCACGCAGGGAGAATCCTTTGCAAAAGCCTCTTACACCCTCCATCCCCTGGGCTCGTCCAGGGCCACCGAGGAAGGCTGTAATGCTATTAGCCAAGGCTGTCCGTCCCCCCGTGACCTTCCAGCTGGGCCGACCGCTCGAGGGCTCTCCACCACCCTAGGCATGTAAGTCCCAAGATGATAAGGAAAAAAATGGATGAAAAAATTAGAAATGGACCATAAAAGCACCCTCAGTTCGGATGGACACAACCAAGAGCTGTCCCATGGGATTTGCCCATTTCTGGTGCCTTCCAGCCTCAAAGGATTGTACCAATTTTAGCAAATCTTCCCGAGCCCTTTGGGGCCCATCCAGCAGCAGCACCTGTGTGCAGAGAAAAGCAGAGGCTGGGGAAATCCTCACTTTGCCCTAGACTCCTGCGATCCTCCCTTAGGGTTTTAGCCCCGCGCAGAGCGTGGGATGACTTCTGCTGGGGGAGCGGAGAAGAAGGAAGGATGCGCCCCATCCTTGCACAGTGCCCTGCTGAATAGAGATCACCTTTCTACAGGACAGAGAGGCAAGTTAAGCACTGCTGCACAGGTATTTGGTTTCTCGAGGTGTAGCCATGACATATTCTGGGTACCTCTGCTCTACGAGAAGAGGTTTTTGGGTTGTTTCCTTGAAGACCGTCTCCCTTCAGCCAGTGGGTCTCTGCTCCGTGCTGTCTGCTGCTTGCGTCTTCCCTTGGCTGGAGAAAAGATGATGCTTCTCAGAAACTGGGAGGATGCTTGTGGTCTTTCTAAGATGTAAGAAAGGGCTCCTTAGGATTGCAAACTGGGAGATGTCAGTTTGGAGGCAACAGGCGTTGCTTTGGTGTTAAGACCATGTAGATATCTACCTCCAGGCATTTGTTTCAGCCGGAGGAGAGGAGATGAGGAATGCACATGGGTGACCCTAAGCATGTAGCTCTCAAAGGAGAAGAGCAAAGGGGTGGGCATGAGAGCACAGGGATCCCAGCCCTGAAACATCGCAACTGGAATTTCCTTTGGCTTGAGCTGCCCTGGCCCATCCTCAGTCTGCAGGAGCGGAGCTCGTGTGAGCTGCTTTGCCATGGGGAAAGGTGCAAGAGGAGGTGGCCATGGCATCTGCTGCACCATTTTCCCCATTGCATGAGGTACGGGTCTGCCCACAGGCTTAGGGACACCCTGTCATTCACTGACCTGTGGTTTATGCGTAGCTCAGAGGCCCCAGTTAGTCGGTCCAAGCTGCCCCTTGAGGTCTCGAACCAAATGGTTTCTGCTGACAAGGGGTTGGGGGCCAACCAAAAGGACTCAGACAAAGCGAGTCTCCTTTCCAAGGATGCTCTTGCACACAGCATCGAGCATGTTGGAGGTCTGGCTGGGTGCGAGCATCAGGGCTTTGGTCTCCTTTGCTATGGCAATTTCTACCATTTCTACCAGAGATTTTGCCTTTTTTCGGTATTTTCACAGGTTTTCCCACTTGGCTAAGTCTGGCTGCAATTTCCATCACCAGCTACAAGGCAGGATCGTGATACTAACTGACTCAAAACTTACTGCGGTAGTCCTTGAACCGTGGGTGAGAAGCTCCTGCAACACAAATCGGTAATAATGATCTCAAGTTTACCAGGACATCCAAAAGAGGCCCCAGATCTGCTGCAGATACTCATTTAGAAGCACTCATCTTTGAGGAAAGCTGCAATCAGACTCGTACTTGCTAATTATGCCTTGTAAACATAATTTTCCCTCCTTTCACCCTGTCCCAGAGCTCTCCCCTGTGAATGCAGGAGAGCATCACAGTTGGTGGTCCGGGAGAAGGCACAAATGCTCTTGCCCTGAAGTGCCTCTGTCTATTAAAAGCTGAAGTTTTTGCTACTCTATGCTACAGAAATAGCTGAAGGGAAGTTTTAGGATTTGTTTGCAATGTTTCAGTTTGCTGTTTTAGAGCAAGCGTGCTTGCCAGCCAACAGTTTTATGTGAGTTAACAGTAAACACCGATTAAAATTGAGGGTTATTTTAGCAAGGAAAAGAGTTAAGTTCCCCATTACAAAATTGGAAATGCAGCTGCAAAGAGAAAAGCATAAAACCACTAGAGCAAAGACCTGGGACCTGCCTGACGTTTCTCCTCTTGCTCTTCCTGCTACTGAGGTTTCTTCTTAGGCACTTGCTACTAAGAAAGCAGAAGCTCCTGCTTGGCAGGGCTCTGCTACTAAAATGCATTTGTCCCTGGGACTTTGACTCTCATGCGTGCTTGGATATTTTATATTGGCTCTGGAATTTCAAGGCACACCTCTGGAATCCATGCACAGTTGAAACGGCCTCCCCCTGAAGAATGAAGAAGGATCTTGGAATAGAAATTCATCTCCTTCCCTCGGGATGTCAGCTGAAGCGCCCTACCAAACCATCCCCACGGCGTTCTGCAAGGTGCACGGACATCCCGCAGGAGGTTGGCTTTTGATTGCTCCTGGCTCAGCCAATCTGAGCGATAACCTGGGCTTTCCCACCGTGTTAGAATAGCCTGCAATATTTTTTACAGTCCTGCAATTGCAGGGCTCTACGTAGAGATCATGTGTGATGGCTCAATGGACTAGAGGTGCCGTAGTCCCCCATGGTGTTAAATTTAGGGGGTTGCATCACAGCCAAATATAAAATAACACAGAATTAACAAAGTCTGCAGGGAAAAGGTACCAGCCTTGTTTCACAACTCCTGCGGGTCCCGGCGGAGTCGCTCCACAGATCCACGCGGCAGCAGGCATGAGACAGACCCAGTCCTGCAACCCTTTACTCACCCGGGGAGTTTCTGCAAGTGCTCTCTGTGCACCCCACAGCTGCAGGATCAGGCCAGGAAATGCAGTGTAAGGGTGGTACTCGCTGGCGGCATCTACAGCTGAAGGACAAAACCTGAGCTGGTCACCTTAGGTTATTTTTATTCTCTACAGAGCTTCTAAATGGCTCTTCATCTCATCCCATGATGCTGGAGTGTCTAAGAAGGGTTTCTGTGAATGCACATAGAGAGAGAGAGGGAAAAGGAAGAATATCAATCTAGGAAGAAATAGGCCAAAGAAGATGAAATTAGAATTATTTTAAAGTAAGCAAGTTGAAAATACTGATTATTTTAAAGCAAGCAAGCAGAATTGCTAAATTCTTACTTGAAAATGAGACATAAAGAAGCGATGACCAGATTTGACAGGTATTTTGTATAAAACTTGTTGCCTTCCTCGGCAAGTGTAAACGACACAGACAAAACAGGAGTCCTCTCCCTGCTAACCCCGCGGCTCAGGAGTCCCTGCAGCCTCATCTCCTCTTTTGGTGGCTGTCTCTGTTTCCCCTCTCGTTCCTTCTTAACCCGCCAGTCTAGTTGGCATCAGCTCCCTTGTAAAAACACTTGTAGTCCCGTTGTATCAGACCTCCTCGTGTCCGAGATGTCCGCATCCTTCGGCCGAGGACGGAGCCGGGATGGATTTCACATCTGGCTGAGAGCACGCGTGCAGCACAGAGGTCACTGCTGCCCCGGCACTGGGGACGCCAGGATGTGCTGCTGGTTCTCCCTTGCCAAAATTTAGGGCTGGTCACGGCCGGAGCAGCAGGAGAGGCGGCACGGCAGTGAAACAAGGAAGAGTGTGGTCGCCTGTGTATGTCAGCCCAGATCTAGTCCCTGCTGGGGTCAGTAGAAAGGACTTTTCTGCTGAAAATATTGCCTTCTCAACCACCAGATCTTTCCCTCTCCACCCTGGCTTCTTTCTGTCTCTCAGTCAGAAAATGCTCTCCTTCATGGTAACCCCCAAAGGCCACGTTCTCCAGCCTGACCCAGGGCTTTCTGCTGCTTCCCACTGGGTCCCAGCAGACTGCTAGACCAGTATCCAGCCATAGGATGAACAACGTCAACCAGTTAACAGGCAGTAGCTCTCTTCTGGGATTCCCAAATCTTTTGTGGAATGTCTTCAGGGACAAATATACATTATAACTTTAAAAACAGGAGCAACTGAGTGAAAGGTGAAGGCCTGTGAGATGTGGAGGATAATAAAGCCTGTAGATTTCCTGATATTTCCCAGATATTTTCTTTCCCCTTTGCTCTGCTGTGGGGATTTAAAATTTTACTTGGCTAGTTCTCTTCCACTTCTCATTATGTGGATGGGGTTTCAGGCTACCCGTTTGATGTCATGCATATACAAAGAAGATGTTTGCTCTTGCATGTATAAGAAAGAGGACAGATGACTAGAAACTGAGAATTTAAATTGACACAGTTGTGCAGGGATTGCCCATACTGCACCCCAATTCTTAGGGATTATTTTGATGCTAGATCATCTCTATTTGATTTCATCTCCTGCTCTTGGGAAGCTCCTTTTCAGAAAACCTACAAAAGTAAAGATGTTTCTTTGTACATATATTCCTGCACAGCCCAAGCAGCCAAGTGGTGACGGGATCTGAGGACGGAGCTGGTGGTTTTGCTTCAGTGTTTTGAAGGACACGGGTGCTTACGTAGGTTTTGGGTCAGCCTGATGGCCCATCAACCCATGTCCTGTCTCTACTTGTGGTCAATAACGGGTACTTACAAAACAGGGAAAGACTGGCATTGCTGTGATTTTCTCTCCCAGGAGAGCAGGAGATGGCATTTCAGGTGTGGCATTTAGGAGTCCAGTGGACTTATCTTTCACAATTTTTTCTGTTTCTTTTTGAACCTGCATGCTTTTGGCCGCTCCAGCTTCTGCTGACGGTGAGCTCTGGAAAGAGGGAAAACAAAGCAAAAGTTCTTTTGGTTTGCTCCAAAACTGTCTGCCCAAAGATTTCTGTGGATGTTCCCCATTTCCTGAGCTCCAAGAAACAATTGCCTCATCACCTTCTCCCCTCCATCCAGAGTTTGACAGACTGCTGCTGCCACCCTCTCCATCATCTCTTTCCCAGGTTGAGGACTCCTACTGTGTGCTTCCTTGTATGGAAGAGGTTTCCATCTCTGATTATCCTTTTTTGTCCTCCTCAGAGCAGAACTTCACTCATTGTTTGAATATTAACTCACATCATGACTTTATTCAGTAGTACAAAGGTTTGGGGTTTTTTTTCATTCTTTATTCCTTCCCTAATAATTTGTATCATCCTATTTGCTTTTTTTTAGCCAGTGCTATGCAAAAAGCCAGCCTTTTCAGAGAACTACCCACAAGGACTCCAAGATCTCTTTCCCATGTGGTGAACCAAATTTAAAGTCCAGATGCACGAAAGTTTCTAACTTTGGAAAGTTAGAAAGTTCAACTGTGAAGATGAAACATTTGAAAAAAATCTTCTAAGGGAGCTGCTGGGAGCTGGGGAAGTATTTTGGAGGACCTTTACATTGTGCTCACCTCATTCTTCCTAGGCATCTGCTGTTGGTGACCAACAGAGAAATGCAACTGAAGTAGCTGGACCTTTGCTCTGAACCAAGAAAACTATTTTATCTTCTTAACCTGTGTTTGGGAGGAGCTTTGTGAGGACAGAGTTGAAGCTGGAAATGCTCTGCATGTGCTGGAGAAGTAGCATTTGAGTCCATGTGGCCTGCCCATACCTCATCAGTGTGGGGAGAAGAGATGTGGACCCCAGACACTTTCTCTGTAGTCTTCAGAGTGCTGGAGCCCAGGACATAAGTTCGAAAGCCCCAAGACAGAGGCCAATCCTAGGGCCAAGAGCTGAAGAAATGAAGACAGCAGTAAGTCCTCAAAGCCAGCTGCCTTCACCTCCCACACTGAGGGCCTGGATTCTGGACCTCAGTCCAGAAATAAACTTTTAATCTTCATTGAAAGCTTTATTTTGGTAAGGAGGCCCTCTAACACCTCACCTTTTTTTTTTTTTGTATTGAGCAGCGCAGAGCAGTAGAAGCAATGAAACCCAATAATGGGCAAAAACATTGGACACTGGTGTCAGCAAGAAGGAAGAAGTATTGATCACTTCCTAGCAGGTCATGCTAAAGCTGGCCTCACAAAAGATCTGCCGAAGCCTATTAGCTAAGGCACATCCTGGGGGAAATCCTCTTAGAGCAGTGGAGGTGAGAATGCAGATGATATTACCATTCCCAACGCTGCAATCATAGAGAAATAGGGCTGGGAAGGGATATTAAGAGGTCAGCAGGGCCATGCCGTTTATCTCAAGGGAGGATCAAGTCCATCCATGTCATATGTCACCAGGCAGACACAGTGTTAATGTGTTCTTAAAGACTCTCCATGATGAAGATGCCGCAACCTTTCCAGTCAATCTATTCCTAACCCAAAGCCTCCTGGCTGTAATTTGGCCCATTGCTGCTTTTCCCACCCAGTATGAGCATGAAGACAAGACTATGCCCTTCTGTATATGTCTTCATGTCTTCATGTATCATGTCTTCTCAATCCACAGTTCTGCAGACTATACCATGTTAATTTGTTCAGCTGGATCCAGGAAAACCTCTGTAATCATCTATACTAGTGTGGCTGCTTGTGTGTACATACATATATATCTGTGTGCATGTGTGTATATTTGGATGATCATCTCAACTTCCAGGGTTGGACAACATGTAAAAAATGATTTTACAAAACCCAATTTCAAGATACAGTCTTAACTTCCATCCCATCTTTAACCACAGCGCAGCCTGTAGAGCCACAGGATGTCTCATAATGACTTAAGAAGACCCAAGACATTTTCTGGGTTCACATATAAAATACGCGTTTGACCGGTGTTTATACAGAGGCGCCTTCTTGCTGATGCAATGACTGTTTGAAGAGAGCAAAAGTGTGTGTTGTGCGCTTCAATCCTAAAGGCAAGCAGAGATGCTGCGATGACTCCTCTGATTCCATCAGCTCCTGCTGTCGTTAGGGGTTACTCATCACTTCTCATCTACAGACAAATATATAGGATGTCACTGGCATTGGTCACGGGTGATCAGTAGCTGGAGGAGCTGGCGGTGCCAGTGTGACTGGTGCTAGGACACACCGTCACTTGCCTGAGTGCTTGGAAGAGACAACCTCTCTCTGCCTCTTTCAGGGCTCCTTCCCGTAAGGGGGTAAGATCCAGAGGACCTGGAAAAGTGTTCCTCCCACCCCACTGGTTTATTTGTCGGGGCTTTGCAGTTTGCGTACCCCTGCATCCTGCAAATCGTTTGGCAGGGATGGGAGCCAGGCTGTCCAGCTGCCACCGGGACGAGACCTTACGACGGCAGTTGGGCGGGAGCAGCTTCGAGCAGAGGACGCTAGAAGGGACGTGGCTGCAAAAGGTGGTCGAAATGGGTCAGATATCTGCCCCCAATCTTGTCTTTGGGGCTTAACTCTAAGACGAAGGGGAGTGCCGTGGTTAAGACCCCGGGACACGGGACGGGGGATTCAGGTCTCAGCTTTGCTACAGGCTTCCTACGAGCTGGAGCAGATCAGTTGGGTCTAGATGCACCGGGGATTTGTGCCACAGGGTCATGCTTATACTCGCTCTCTGACGCTCGTGGTCTCAGGTTGACAGCAGCCCAGCATCAACTGAGGGGTTAAAGGAGTTCCCGCTCCACCTCTCTGGGGATTATGGATCATATTTACTCGTAACGTGCTTGTCAGCTCTTGGAAGCAAGGCACACCGCGGGATTTGTAGGTAGTGTATGGGACTGATACAAAATACAACATGGAAAACCCCGTCACCCAGCTCATTCCCTAATCTGAGGGACACACTGTGACCAGCGAGTGAGCGCACGGTGATATCAAGTCTCTCAAGTCAAGATTTGGGGTTGCTGATGAGTAAAATGAGGTGCTTAGCCTCGCTAGGAAATCCCACCATGTGGCAGCTTAAAGGATCTCCTTTTCAGAAGGCAGAAGCTAAGCACTTTGCAAAGACATCTGAAAATCCTGACCTTACGGTATCTACGGTGGAAGAACGGTATAGCGTTGTTTACGTGCTCTTGGCAATGCAGCGTTGCTCTCCCCGTTCAAAGTACTCTGTGATGTGGAGGTGAATTCCTCCGGCATCCACACCTACCCTTGGCCATGAATCGTTTGTTTGCAATAAGCAACCAAGTTCTGTGCTTGCTGAGGGCGGTGCATTTTTTTCTGTGCGTGCGGTTTTTTTCTGTGCATGCACGATTTTCTGCGCGTGCATTTTCTGCGAGCATTTCACCAATCCAAGTGATTTCAAATTATTCCCATAGTGCTTTCTGTATGTAATTTTCAGTGCATCTTGAGTTGCTCATTGAAAACATGCTTTTCATTGGCTTCATACAATCTAATAAAACATGAATCCGTTTGGCTCACAGGCATTATTTTGTACCCCAACATCCAAAATGCTGGTTCATGACTACCTGATTTTACAGACATTTCTTTTGCTGATAACTTGTCGTGGTTTAACCCCAGCCGGCAGCTAAGCCCCACACAGCCACTCGCTCACTCCCCCCTGGGGGGATGGGGGAGAGAATTGGAAGAGTTAAAGTGAGAAAACTCGTGGGCTGAGATAAAGACAGTTTAACAGGTAAAGTAAAAGCCGCGCACACAAGCAAAGCAAAACCAGGAATCCATTCCCCATTTCCCATGGGCAGGCAGGAGTTCAGCCATCTCCAGGACAGCCGGGCTCCATCACGCCTAACGGGGACTTGGGACGACAAACACCATCGCTCCCAACGTCCCCCCCTTCCTTATTCCCCCAGCT
>JAVJGG010000027.1:24241922-24252954 GCA_035590195.1 Aviceda cuculoides
AACTCCTTGTGCCCCCCCAGCCTCCTCGCTGGTGGGGTGGGGGGAGAAGCAGAAAAGCCCTTGGCTCTGGGTAAGCCAGAAGGTTTTGAAGGTCTCGTGCTGCCCGAAGCACGTGAGACCCCCGTGCCCCAGAGATGTGGTGGCTTAGCAGGTTGCAGGCGCGGAGGTAATGGCTTAGCATCTCCCAGCGGGCTGGGGATGGGATATGGGAAGGAGTCAGTGTAGCCACAAGCTTGAAAAATGGATCGGCCATATCCAGTATTTCTTTAAATCCAACACATAACCGCTCGCCTCATGCGGCGCGTCGGTCACTGCAGGTTATTTCTCTGCTGGTGGTTTTTTATAACCTGAACAAGGTGGTCTGCCAAAATCCTGTATCAGATGGTTCCTCCCAGAAAGGTTGTGTCAAAAGGGGATCTCAGGTGATGGGAGAGGCAGAAAAGCAGCTCCTTGGGTTCAAATCAGACAGAACAAAAAGATTATGCAAAAAAAAAAGTGTCCACGTTCCTGGGGAGACCTGTGGTTTTGATTGATTTTTAAATGCTTTAAATAGTTTTGAAAGCAAAGCGATGGGTTTCAGATGCGTTTGCAATTTTATTTCTTCTCTTGAAAAGGAAAAGGCTCTGCGGCCTGAGGGAGGGATGTTTAACGTACCACGTTTTGGGTCTTTATTGAATTAAAAGCAGGAAATCTTTCCCTGAGCAGAAACCCACACATTTTTCTAGTTGTTTGCCACAACAGCACGCAACCTTTTAACCCCATTCCCAGGGCAGTAAAACAATTTTGCAGGACTGGAGCTACAGAAAGGCAAAAAACCCCATTTTGCTTGGCTTTCTTCCTCTTGGGGAATTAGTTTGTATTTTGTATTCATCAGTCGTCGGAGGTTTTGTTCTGAGCCTCATGATCTGAACCCACTAAGTAAGGCAAATCCAGATTAGAGCCTCTTGCAACAGAAATGCTGGAGAGATCATGAGGGAAGCGGTCGGAGGAAGAGACAGGCAGGAGGGGAATACCAAATCACTACACTTTTATTTTTTACCATATTTTCCAAATTGGAATTTCCACAGAAATCCCCAAAAGGCTGAAATTTGAAATTTCTGCAAGACAGGCAATGGATTTATGACTTCTCCTTGGGCTTGTTTCTCAAATCAAAGCCAGTCGCAGAAGTAGGAGTGGACACGCTGGAAGGAAATGTACTGTGTTGTTTTAGCTTTAAATGATCCTCATTTTGAGGCGACAGCTTGGATGTCGTCCAGTCCCAGCACTTGTGCCTCCAGCTGAGCCCGTTCCGAGCTGCAGAGCCCAAACCCAAACGTCGTTTGGTTTGAGTGGCTGATCCGGGCACTCCTCTTTTTTCTTAAGGTTTCTCCTGCCTTGCGTTGCATCGGAGGAGTTTTAATCCTCCGGACACCTCTGCGCGAGGCTGAAATAGCACAAAAGCTTCTCGTCTTACGGCGCTTCGCTCGGCGACAGCTCTGGCCTCTCGAGAAGACGAGACCTCTCATCCCGCTGAGCCCCCTGAATACCCCCAGCTGCAAGGACGCCTATGAATTATTATTCTTGATGTTATACATAACACAAGCCCAGGCACTGACCTCTCCTGGGTTATATATGTCCCCGGGGGATCGAGGACATGTCCCAGCCTGTGAGATAAAACCGACCTCAAAGGAAGCCAATTATATATATACAACGCCCTCCACTGACCCCCCTTCTCCAGCACCGCGGTCTTCCTTTGCCTTCGGGTCCTTCATACCCCTGACCACCCCATCAGCCCTCACACAGCTCCAGCATCCTCCTCCCCATTCCTCCCTGGGATTTTTTTATCCTGACCACCTGTTTTCTGCCTTTTCTCTCTTTCAGCGCGGCATCGCCGGTCAGGAAGTTGACGGACCATCCCACCTCCCAGGTAGGTTTGTCTCTGGCATGGGAGGCATCGCCACGCCAGGTCCCCAGAGGGAAAAACCGAGGCCTCCGTGGACAACTGGGGAGAGCACAACTTCTAATGCGGCTTCTCCACCACGCTGGGGCAGAGTCGTGTCACTCCTAAGATCCAACCCCTCTTTGTACCAACACTTGCCATCCTTGCCCATGCCATGGACTGGACTTTGCATCCTCCTCCCTCCCCGTTTCCTACATCCCCACGATGCCACCACATCCAGCCGCCCAGCCAACATCTCCCCAAACCCTCTCCCTCATGCGCTGCTGATTTCCACCCCCGCAGCGGCACCTTTGCTCCTTTTCCCATCGCATCGAGATCTCAGCTCCTTGTCCTCGCCCCTGGAGCCCTCCCCCATCCCACAGCACCCCGTGACGCGTTCCTGGGGACATCCCCATCGCTCCCCTCCAGCACTGATCCCCATGGGGACGTTTGCAGAAGGTCGTGGCGATGTTCCTGGGATCTGCGGGTGGCATGGGCAATAGCAGGGAAGGCAGAGGAAAGGATCGGAAAAAAAACAACTGGAATTAGGGTAAAGCTTGGATGGTGATGAACACAAAGGAAAAGGGTGGGAGAGAATTATTTTTATTTTCCTGGTGCATAAATCTTCCTCCTGCTTAGGCACCTCTGTCCTTAATTAAGGAGAAAAGAAAAAGTCTATTAATAGAAATTAAGCAAGAAATCATAGCAGGTAACCTGCTTTATTTGACTGGATTAAGTCTGGGATTACAGGAGTGTTTAGAAATGTCGATAAGAGCTCCATCAAATTCTTCCCTGTTGCTGCTTTTTTTCTGGGAATAGGAGGGATTTGCAGCTGGTCGTTCAGATTAGGAGTCCGGTGGAGTAATTTGATCAGGGCAGGAGGAAAGGGAAAAGAAAACAAAAGACAGTGATGGCCCTGGTATTGTCAGTTGAGAAACAGTTCTGTGTGTTTTCCTTGCTAAATGCAATGCTTGCAGCTGCAGTAGCAAAAATCCTGGGTGCAATGAAGTGCACGTGTTCTGCAGGATTTTTGGTGGATTTTTTGGTGGAATGAGACATAGGGAAGAGAAAGGGAAATGAAGGGAGTGAGAGAAGGCGGCGGTGGTATAAGGGCTCTATAGGCGCAATGTAAAGCTGATCTGAGCAGATGGCTTCCTGCCACCTAAAACTTCCACGTTGTGAAATCCCATTAAGTGCAGAGTTTAATAAAGTTCTGGATATCAAGAAGCAGCAGCTATTTAAAGCCTTGATCAGCTGCCAAACATGGCTTTATGAGCCATATTTCCTGTCCCAAATCACTTCTCCCTTCTCCCATCTCCTGGCCGTGCTCTTTCCTTATGAAATGACTTCATTTGTAAAATGAAATGCACAGTGACAGTGCTGCCATAGCTGGCGACTAGTCCAAGGTGTTCCTGTGCAGGGGCATCTGGGGTTAAATTAATAAAATTATAAGCAGGACTCTTGGAGCTCAGGTAGGTTGAACCCTCTGGATGAGCCCTTGCCCTTTATAAATGTTTTATTTCTTTTGCCCCAGTGGGGTATGGCATCATTTGCTGCCGAGGGTGCCCAGCACCATGATGAGAGCACGAGCTTTCTGATAAACTGTGGTTTAGGTGGTGAGAAAAGAACCCAGAGCAATTAAAGACATGAAGAGCATCAAGCAAACAATGATCATTTGTTGATCTAGCCAAATTACATTTTAAAAAACATATGCATGCAGCAAAAATTATGGCTCATCATCCCATTTCTGAATGAAAACAATGCAAAGGAAACTTTCAATAATTCATATCTGCCTGGAAATATCTTGAAAAACTGGCCTCTGAGCCAGCCTGGAACTGTGAGTTTTCTGCTGGGGAGTTTCAATAATGCTGACCATAGATGGGATTTTTTTTTTTTCTTCTTCTTCCTTATATCTTTTATGGTGTGTCCTACAGGAAGAAAAAATGAAAACTCTGTTCCTACACGCATGCAAGTGCTGGGAAAATCAAGTCCTTCTCCCTACACTGTACATAATGTTAAGACTAAGTTGAGGTTGTGAAATAGTTCCAGAGATAGGAGAAAACTTGGAGCGTGATCTCCATGGTTTCACCTTGCTTGAGAAGCTCTAAACAAATTCCAGGTGCCTGTCTTCTGGGATGTTATATTTAGCTTTGTGCTCCTCAAAGAGCTTGCACAATTCATTTAGGTATTTCTGATGGACTTGATCAACCTCTTCCTCGGAGGGTCTGTGCTTCCTCGGCACTGGAATTGGCTTCCCAACTGGAAAACAAGTACAGGTATTAGGAGGAGCCAGTGTCAGATCCCTCTGAACACTGCGCACATCTTAGCACAGAGCTGGGGTCCACCTCTCCAAGGATGTGGTGGACGGATCAATACGCTCGCTGGTGTCCTGGAGTTTGGGAGGTAGCACAACCAAGGAGGTGGGGAGATGGAGGTTCAGATCCTGGCTCTGCTGTTGATCTCCAAGGTCACATCTGCCCTTGCCTCAGTTTCCCTATCTGCAAAGTTGGTTAATGCCAAAGACCCTCTTGTATGGCTCTTTGAAGCAAAAAGTACTGCATCCCAATGCAGTTCCTACAGTTGCTCCTAACATCTCAGGTGTGCTGCAGATAAAGACAACATCATCCTAAAATTTGGGTTGAGCTTTCCAAGCTGTTCCCACATGGCCCTGGCAATCTGCGCTGCAAAAGGGGAAACTGAGGCACAGCGGAGCCCAGACTATCTAAATACATTAGCAATTGGGGTGCTTCCACTCTGCTCACATTAAAGCTGAAACATCTGATTTTTATCAGGAACCAAGTACCCACTTATCTTTAAAAACAATTATTTTTCAAGGGCAAATCTAATTAATTTGATTCCTAGCACTAGGAGAATCCCCTTCCCACATCCCAGAGCCACCAGCAGCAGGACCAGGGGGTGCTGCCTGCAGGGGACAGGGAAGTCCATGAGATACCTCCCTTGCTCTGGTCTCTTACTCAAATTGTGTTTGTCAAGTGATGGAGGGTTTCATCATCATGTAACGCTACTCCTCATCAGACTAATGAAGAGCCCTTGTGATACTGCACAGCTCATAAAACCATTGAGACAATCCAAACAGGTTGTAAAACAATTAGAAGTAATTGCTGGCTGTCAAACCTAATCAGGGTGGTGAGCTTTGACCTTTCCAAACAGCCTTTTTAATTAGACTAATTCACAGCGCGTCAGCCGTGCTGGTGGGCCAAGCTCTGTGTTGTCTAAACCAGGCAAAACCTCTTCAAAACCAAACACTTTCTTGAAATTTGGTCTCCCACGGACATGGTCTCTGGTCAAAACCTCTTGCCTTGTTCACCTGCAAATAGGTTGGGGTTTGCAGCTGTGCCTGCACGGGACACTGAGCAGCCCCGCAAACTGCTTAGGTGTTGTCCTACCTGTCTTTGTGAAACTGGCTTGGAAGAAGCTTAACCCAACGCTATTGCAGCGGTTTGTATTACTGGGTTGCACTGGGACTGGGGTTGGCTGCATCCCATAAGGGCGATGAGGTGGCCGTGTTTGCTCTGGGGCTTTCCCAGTGCAGCTCGGATGACCTGAGCTCTGTCGTAAGACCAAGCCAGAGTCCCAAACCAGTGTGCCAGGTGAGCAGTTGGGGATGCTCCTTTGCCAGCACATTTCTAGCCCGCCACAGCTTGCGCTCTCTGACAAGATGCTCCAGCCCACCAGGAGGATGACACAACCCAGGGACTGTACCCGGTCCCCAGTTTGGCCAGGCTGACTGTGGCCAGCATCACGCCGGCGTGCCAAGGAAGGACTTACCCACGGTGCAGACGGGCCGCCGGTAAGGCACCAGCCCAAAGCTGTACTGGAAGATGCCTCGCGCATGGAAGAGGGGAAGGGAGATGCCCATGATCTGCTGGAGCCGGTGCTGGAGCTGCCGCAGCCAGGAGCCCTTGGGGTTCCTCACCTGCTCGAAGAGGTCATTCTCCCCAAAGGAAAAGATGGGGACCAGTGGGGTGCTGCAGGGAGTCCAACCCAGTGTAGGGACACGAAGATTAGCAAAGCCCACCCCAATACACTGTCCCCGCCATCTCCAAACCCAGCAGGAACACCCCATTAACCAACCACAGCCCAGAGCATCCCTTCCCAAGCATCCCTCCATCCCATCCCCTGCATCACCCGTGCTCGATGGCCAGGCGCACAAATCCCTTCCTATTCTTCAGCAGCAAGGTGCAGGATCCCGGCCGGGCATCCAGCGCCTCCTGCGCTCCACCAACAATGATGGCCAGCACGTTCCCACCCTCCGGCTTCTGCAGCACATAGGATGCGCTCTCCTTGTCGGAGGAGACAAGGCCTGGGGGGCAGAGAGGAAGAAAAAATGAGCATTTCCAAACCCCACAGGACTGTGCTTTGCTCTGCACCTTTTTTCTCCCGTTATCCAGGTCGGGAGGGGTGCTAGACACTTTATTTTCAGAGTTTTCCTAGACTTTGGCAATCTCGGCCCAGCCCCCCTGAAAGGTGCTGGATTCATGCGCAGCTCTGCTGTGTGAATATACAATTACCCCTTCGCTGTCTGGCCCTGAAGCGAGAAGCAGGAAAAAAAAAAATCAGGAAAAAAGTAAACTGAGAACTAGCTGCACTTAAGCTCCAGGGAAAATCTGCTTCAGTTTGTTGTCAAATCAAAGGGTGTCCAGTCCTGAATCATTCTAAAGTCAGTGGAACATTTGCTTTAGGTCAAAACACACACAGATTTCAGTGGATGCTGCTAATTTAAAGTGGAATTTAATGCAGAATTTGGTCCCTTGGTATTATTTACTTGCAAAAGTTAGAAATCTTTAATTCAGAAATGACAAAACAACATCGGTTTGATTTTTAAAAAAATCTTTGTATCAGGGGCTGAAATAATTTGCAAATTAAAACCTCTTTGTCAAATGGATTCAATCAACCTGAAAATGAGCTGTGCACCGAACTCTCACATTACAGTGATTAAACCTTCTTTCACCAGGGTCATAACTCTCTCATATCTCTCTGTTATGATTCCTCGCTCTCCGTGTAAATATTTTTTCGGCAGCAGGAGCCAGAGTTTATGTGGAAAACAGGGTGATGAATGCCCTGGGCTATCTCAGACGGAGCTGGATGCCTGTGTTTAGTCTATCGAATCCTGCCCACGACATGAGCCCATTCAGCTGGAGAAGTGGCCATTCCCCAAGCCCACCGGTGAGAGATGGAGGTCATCTCCTGCCAAAAAATCTCTCCAGGCTCCCTTTCCCCTCTCTCCATTTAATTTTTACCTATTCCTTTTCATTTCTTCTTCCTCTCCTACCACGTGGTTTTGCAACAGCGTGAGCTGCTATTTGCATCCTCTCTCACTGGATGCTGCTTCTCTGCAAGCAGCAGCAGCTTCGGAAAAATAGGTTTTCTCCTTCTTTCAGTGGCAACTACAATTTCAAACCTGACTGTTACTTGCATGGAAAGAAAGAAATACAGGACCACCCTGTCCTGCTGGTCTCGGCATCTCTGGTTACGATTTGATCTGCATTTTGCTGTTGCACAGCGCCTGGCACAGCGATGCCCTGAGCTCAGGGGCAATCTATGAAGTTGAACAACAGAGGTAACAGCTAAGAGGGCAATTTTTAATTTCAGAGAGTTTTGGGGGGCCACCTCCTGTAGCTATGTCCATGCATGGCATCCAATCGGCCACAGATGGGGACAACCAAGCCCTTGACTCCCCTTCTCCTGGTGTGTTCACTCTCTGCTCCCTCCAAAAAGCACCCACCCATCCCACCGCTTGCCAGAGGGGTTGGCCCATGCTCCTGCCCTGCTTACCTCCGCTCATCAGGTAGTCCCTGAAGAATGGGATGCGAAACCACAGGGAGAGCATCATCAGGTGTGGGGTGATGCCCGGGAAGAGAGTGGAAAAGCCCGATGCCTCTGTGCAGAAATTGAGAAAGGCTCCTGCTGCCAGGACCCCGTGGGGATGAAATCCCATCAGGTAGTTCTGCCTAGGGTCCAGCTCCGCGGTCTTCACCAGCTGGACACAGGGATGGAGCCAAAAAGGGGCCATGAGTTAGTGCTGTCCCCTCGGGGGGATGGAGCGTTGGCTATGGAGAGCAGGTAGGGGATGCCTGGAGAGGGGTCCCTAGCACCCACCGTGCCTTCTGTTGGGAAAGGTCAACTGGAACAACTCAATCGTTTCTCACTGAGATGTATTTCATTGCCTGTATTTCCATCTCCTCCCACCTACTGGCCCCAAAAGACGTTTCCAATAGCACAGTTCCTCACATTGCCTTGAGCTGGCTTAGATGCTGTTGGGAACCTACTTTGTTTAAAATGTCCTCCAATATATTTTCTAATATGGGCAAAAAAAGCTAAAAAGTGAGGAAAAGCTGATTAGGGTGATTATTTCCATACCCCTACCCTTCTCCACCCCACAGCCAGAAGAGCAGAGGGAGTGCAGACTCGCTCTGGTAATCATCCCGGCAAAGCTGCTGCCTGGCGCAGGGACACGTCCCTGCTCCACAGCACGGTGTGAACCCAACGTTTGTCCTCTCCTGAAGTACGTGTCGGGTGATTCAAGGATGCTTTCGTACATGGTAAGGTGAGCTCCAGCTCCCAGACATCTAACAGAGAAAAAGCTGATGGCTTTCTTTCCATTGGGGAAAGCCTGCAAGAACTGTGCCTGTGGTGCCCAGGTCCTGGGCATGAGTCCATGGAAGAGCAGTGGATATCTGCCCAAGGTTGCTGCAGTTTTACTGGGAGGAAGGAATGTGGGATGCCCATGTCCAGCCTTTAGAGATGGACAGCATGGGTACAGCAGATAAGGTGCAGCACCTGGCCGGCCCTCGAGGGTCGGCTAAGCAGCCCGCTGAAATACTCGGCCAACCTGAAAGTGGGTTTGGAGCCTGGGAGATGCTACATGGGAGAACAGGCACCACAGCAGAAGAGGGGACAGTTGAAGGGAGATAAGGGACCACCAGGATTTGGACGCTGTGGGTTACACTTGCTGTGGACTGCCCAGCAGCAGAGGGGCTAGTGTGACAAACCCATCCTCCAGCTGTGCCACCGAGAAGACCCCTGCCGTGCCAATATCAGCCAGCACCCTTTCTGTGGGTGCTGAGGATGCTCACAGCACCAGGGAAGGATGAACCTGTCCAAGGTTAGCCATCACAGAGCCACCACAAATTTCCAGAGAGCTCAAAGGCACCTGTGCCCGAGACAACAAAAGCCTTGTGCGTTTTAGTGCGTCCCCCCTCCGAGTACCCCCGTCCCATCCGCGCTCAGGGCGCAGCTAATGGTGCGTGTGTTTTCCTAGAAGCAGCCAGAACCGCAGGTTAATCACAAGGGTATATTTTACTTTCTTATGTCGTGGCTAATTTCCCATCTGTCCTGTTGACTGTACACATGTGCCCATTCAAGCGCCTGCTCCTAATGAGGGGAACGGACAAACAAGAGTCCCACCGCTGCCTGGGTGCAGAGGTGCCCAGGCAGGAAGAGGGCCAGATGGCCGAATCACTAAGTGCCCGGGGCCCCTGTCACCATTTGCTCATTTTTGAGTAATCTCAGCTTGCAGCAATGTTTCCTGCATTCATCTTCGGCTTCCAAACAGCCTTTCATCTCTGCGTGATTTATAACCCGGGGAGGCGAGATGCTCAGGTGCGTTGGAAACCACTAAATCTCTGCCTGTGTGTGCGCAGGGTGGCAAGAAGTGGGGGTGACAGCGGGCCGGTTGCACCCCAGGATCACACCACCTTCCTTGCTAATGAAGAGCCGAACTCAGGTTATCCACTGAGCTATGCAAACCGCTTCAATGGGAAAGTTCATCCGTGCTAAAATACCACACATCCTCAACCCCCCCTCCCAGGACACATCCAGCTGCCGCGTTGGTGCTCACCGCAGTGAAAGGGGAGGGCAGGAGAGGAAAGAATGAAGAAAAGGACCTGTAGCAATAGGACAAGGGGTAACTGTTTTAAAATAAGAGAGAGAGGATTCAGACTTGATATAAGGACAAAATTTTTTATGCTGAGGAGGATGAAACAGTGGCCCAGGTTGCCCAGAGAGGTGGCAGTGTTCAAGGCCAGGCTGGACGGGGCTCTGAGCAACCTGGTATAGTGGAAGATGTCCCTGTTCATGGCAGGGGGGGTGGACTAGATGACCTTGAAAGGTCCCTTCCAACCCAAACCATTCTATGATTCTATGGTAAGAATTGATGGAAGAGAAGAGGGAGGTTATGTCCCCTTACAAAGGACTGGGCACCCACCAACCAGCAATCTTTCCAGCTCTGTTTCTGGTTCATCATACTTTCTCTTGATGTTTTCCATTGAGATCACCTTGTGATTTATTTTATTTATTGTAGTGTGCACCTATTTTCAGATACTGCATTTTTCATCTTGCTTTGCATTGTCATATTATTTGCTAGGCTTTTTTTTTGGGGGGGGGGGGGTGCATTGAGGTTAATTCTGGCCACAGACAAAGATAAATGCAACCCCTGGTGGTTTACAATGCCCCTGCATGGCACATCTGTCTCTGATAAATGATTCCTCATCTCCCTAGTGCCCTGAATGCCACTAAAATCTGGAGTCCTGCCGACCACTGTTGGTTCTGGCTTGGGCCTTTTAAACCACACACACATTTTGGAGCTTGATCATGACCTGTCTCTCTCGCTCTATGTATCCAGCTGACAGGAATCTCATGAAGTTCAACAAGGAAAAGGACTAAAAGTCCTGCACCTGAGGGGGGATCAACCCCAAGCACCAGTACATGCTGGGGGCCAACCCTCTGGGAAGCAGTTGGCATAGAAGGCCCTGGGGGTCCTGGTGGACACCAATTTGAACGTGAGCCAGCAATGGGACTTTGCAGCAAAGAAGGCAAATGGTATCCTCAGCTGTGTTAGATATATTTCCAGCAGGTGGAGGGAGGTCATTCTTGCCCTCTGCCCAGCACTGGTGAGGCCACACCTGGAGTGCTGGGTCCAGTTCTGGGCTCCTCAGTACAAGGGAGACATGGACATACTGGAGAGAGTCCAGCAAAGGGCCATGAAGATGATCAGAGGACTGGGACATCTCTCCTATGAGGAAAGGCTGAGAGAGCTGGAACTGTTCAGCCCGGAGAAGAGAAGGCTCCGGGGAATCTCGTCAGTGTGTACCA
>JAVJGG010000027.1:24253188-24276798 GCA_035590195.1 Aviceda cuculoides
TCTGGGCGGCCCTGCTTGAGCCCAGGGGGTTGGACCAGACGACCTCCAGTAGTCCCTTCCGACCTCAACCAGTCTGTGATTCTGGGATTTTTGACTCCCTGCTCCAAGCCATGGGTAGCCAGAGGGCAGGAGTCTAGTCACTCAAGAGTTGGTGGATCTGGCTAATGTTTCTGCAAGAGCTGCCCCCTGCACTAGCACTGACCACATCTTAGCCTTCCAGGGCATAAGCAAAGGAGGAGAGAGAAGGTCCCCATTTTGTCACAGTGTCTGCTCATATTTGGATGATCTGGCCAGAACTTACAGAGAAACCAAAGAGCTCATACAAGCCTGAGAAGGAAATCTGTAGCAGAGGAGAGACTTGGGCAAAGTCTCTTACGCCATAGGCCAGGGCCCTGGACCCTAAACCACCCTTCACCTTCTGGAAAGTCTTTAACACAGAAACTCGATCCTCCCATCCGGATTGTTCCCGCTGTTTATTCGCTTCTTCCCTCTCCTCCTGCCAGAGGTCAATCTGTTCACAAACTGCCAGGAAAGTTAATACCTGACACCGCACAGCCCGGCTCTCCTGCACTCCAGCCCCAAAGTGCTTAACGGGGCTGGGGTTGAGGTGCAGAGGGCTGGGGCTCTCCTCCTCCCCGCCTTGGCTGGGTTGTCGTTTCCACACCCACTGGATGGTATTTGCTGCTCCGGTCTCTTTCAAGGTGAGTTGAACCTTTAATAATTGTCAAAGGACCTAAGGGTCCAGCCAAGCCGGTCTGTGCGTAAACATCTAAGCGAGACAAGTGCTTGACCCGAAGTTTTCTTGGCGAGGCAAGACGAGTTTCTCAACTCAGAGGCATCTAAGGGATGCCAAATTAATGGGGATGATCTGTGGTCAGAAGGAAAGGAGCTTTTAGCAGCTCAGGGTTGTGCTCTCCAAAGAGCCTTGGGTTTGCTGGTTTCCTCAAGATTCCCCTTGGCACGGTCAGGATGCTGGCGGGTGTCTCGGCTGCTGACAGTGGTAATGACCCCTTGTCAAAGGTGTTATGAGGCTTTCCAGATCCCAGATCTGGGGTCATCTTGGCCTTCCCAACAAATGAACTTCAACTTGTGTTTTGAAGGATGAGGTCTACTTTATGCTTCTCCTTCATGGAGAAATATCTTGATAGCCACAGTCGTTCAGTGCTCACAGTGATATCTCTGTAGCAGAAACCTCCCTTTAATATGTCTACTCAAATATGAGTCCAAGACCCTGCCTCAGTTCCCCCAGCTCCAGCAGAGATGTGGTGAGACCTGCTCCATGCACTGTCAGCAGTGTTAGGGAAATGCATACGTAGACTTTCGGGAGCTCTGATAAGAGCGCACGTACTGGTGAGGATCTCAAGCAAATTAATCCAAATTAATTTTAAAGTGGATTAGTTAAACCGTATTAACATCCCAAGTAGATGCTCTTAGCTGGTATTAAAGTGGCCTTCGTATGGTATTTGTTTTGCTCTGTTTTTTTTTTAATTCATTTTGGAGTGGAATTAAGCTAATTGGAATTAGGGCTTCTGAGTGAATGTATCAGCCCAGAAGTTCAGCACTGGTTCAACAAGGCTGCTTTAATTCACCCCTTGGGATGTGGCTGGGGTTCCCTGGTTGTCCCCTGCAGACGGGACTATCCTGCCCCAAACCATGGGAAGAGGGAGGACGGGTGATTCCCTGTGTAAGGCTGATGCACTAACGCTTGAGGAAAGTAAAATTCTCCCTGAGTCCAAAGGGTTGGAGGGCTGGGTGCTCCAGCAACACCCTGGAGACGAAGCGATACCCGGGCCCCCAGCCAGCATTGTTTGCAGGGCTGAAGGGATTAAAAAGTCTTTAAGTGAGGAATTAATCAAGTCAAGTTTAGATGAGTATGGGCACGGCAAGCACCGTGCCGTGCCGGAGGACATGTAGTCAGGGAGGGCACTGACATGCTGTGAGATCACATCCTTAGGGATCGGTGAACGTGTGGTGGGAGACAGGGAGCAGCATGGCATTACCCCCACAGCCCTTCACAGAGCAGAGGAGGATGTGGGCAGGAAAGCTGGTCAGCAAGCTTCTGCCTTCTTCATCTAGAGTCTCCCGGATTGAATTGCTATTGTATTTCTATCCTCTGGCTGCAAACTCTGTTTCCAAGGATGTTATGTTCATTAATCTGCTCTTAAGTAGGATAAACCTCCTTTCAACTTTGTCCTAAGCAAATCCTCAGGTCCCTTGCTGTCCACTGGCATCTCCAAAGAGCATCTCTTACAGGATGAAGCACGCAGCCAGTTTCTCTGTTGGATGAAACCCAGCAGGGAAATCCAGAAACCTAGCCAGATCCAAAGAAGGAGAAACTGTGCCAAGGCAAAGAGAAGCAGGTAGCCCACCCAGGGATGTCTGGATGGGAGACCAAGGGAAGGGCAAATAGCTGAGTACTGCCAGCAGCTGCCGAGGAAGATGGGTTTCAGGTCCCAGCAATGGTGAGGGGCTGAGAAGGACAGCTGGAGAAATAGAGGGCTTTGGGCACTGGGGTTTTCTCCAGGTGCCACAATGCCAGGTCAGAGCTGTGTTTGCGGCAAGTGTGGGGGAGCCTGACCAGCCAGGTGGGTTTAAATCGAGTTCGGATGGGATTCACCACCCTCACTCTCAAAACCGGGTAAGGATGGCAGCTCCAAAATGCCCAAGTCCTCCCTTGCTTTTGTGTGATGCTGGTTTTGGGGGTCTTGTAGGACCTCCTTTATCCAGTGGCTTAGCATGTTGCTTGGCAGTACAGGTGGTGGGACACAGTCCCGCGCTGGACCTGACCTTGGTGGTGGCCTCTCTCTTACTTAAGGTCACCCAAGGGCAGAGAAGAGAGGGCCAAGACATGGGATAGAGAAGTTCCTCAGAGAAGGAGAGAGAGGTGGCTTTGGGCCAACTGGCTGTGTCTTGCTTTTGCCCTAACAATCCCTCTTCTCTCCTCCAGCCAACAGAAGGAAGCAAAGTGAACTAAGCTAAGACTGCTGGAAATCAGAAATTATATTCAATGTCATGGGCCATGACACAAAATCCCCAGTTACAAATAATACCACTGTTCTATGAAAAGAAAGAAAATATCCCTGGCAGGGCTTGGCTCACGCAAACTTGGGCTGTCCCCTGTCTGCAACACCTTGTACTTCCCCTGAACCGCAACACACTCAAATAAGCCTCGTCATGGTTTATGCAATTATGAGAATGAATGGTCTATGGAATGGAACCATCCCAAATCATGGCTCCTAGGGGTCAATTAATTCTCCAATAACTCATTCTAGTTACCCTAACAAAAAACCAAGAACGCCTGCAAGTCCCCAAGCACAACGACAGAGGTTGGAACTCTGCCAGTTGCTACAGATAATAAGGCCCAGCTGGTGCTTGGATAACCCCAAGGCCAGTAAGAAATGTCCTGCGGGTCTTCACAAGGGGAAAACCGTGCAGTGAAGACCACAAGAACCTTCTCCACACAGCAGGCACTTGTCGGGCTGTCCTGACTAAAGCTGGTATGATGATGCCTGCTGGGGTTGCTCTAAATGATTACAGCACCTGAAGACAAAATTTGTCCCTCTAAGACCTTAATTTTAGCCCCCTGCTGCTGGATTTAACTCTAACCCAGGCTGTGTTATCTAAAGGTGAATTATCTTGTCGAAGCCCCAATTTAGAGTCAGCAAGAAAGACCGTGACTCTTGTTTGAGGACTACGGTCGAGACGGACCTTGTCAAGCTTATGCTTTCCCCGTTTCACCCCCGTCCTCACCTTCCGCACACCCCTGGTGCTCCCCAGCTGAGGTTACCAAAGCACCTTGGCTGTACGAGGAAGGCTGGTGACAGCAGTCGTACAGTGGCAGGAGGGGCTGGGGAGAAGAAGCAGTGAAGATGTGCATTCACTTGGCCGTGCGACGGAGAAATTTGTTTTTACTGTAATGCCGGGAGTACCCTTCGTAATAAAGATGCACTGCTAAATGACGGGGAAGGGACTGTGCAAACGGAGATAAGGGTTTGGGCAGAGACCTGGCAGCAGCAGACAGATTATTGACTGCTTTTTGAACACAGCATAGGCGGAGCAGTCCGCAGTATCCAAAATCTCTGGAGGCAACATCAACTCCCAGCAGGCATCACTGGATATCTGTTCAAATGTAGTCTGCTGCAAACAGATTCCTTTTGCAACTTTTGGTATATTTTCCGCAATTTTAACATGCAGCTCAGCTCAGGCATGTATTGCAGGCCTATCCTGAGGGTGTATAAAAAAAAAAAAGGACTAGAACAGGGATAAAATAAAGTGGGATGAAGCAGGAATAACTTTCCTGGGCAACGCACCGGACCCCGCCTTGAATTCTCACTGCTTTTTTCTCATCCCCCTTTTGAAATCACCCAAACCCATTCAGGTCCTGCCTGACCCTCTACTTCCCAAACCCCTAATTAAAATACAGTCAGCTCCAAGGGGAATAAACCAAGGGGCAGAGCGGTACTTGTGCAAGGCCGGTATCGGCAGAGGGTGCTCCCCGCACGCCCTGCGGAGGCACGGCGCACGCTCCCACCCGCCAGACGCTTGCTGCAGCAAAGAAAACGGATGCTCATCCCAATTTCTCTTTGCTTCCTCGCCCGCAAACGTGCCCAGGGATCCCTAGAATAAATTCCTAGAATAAAATAGCAGACTGCTCTTCCTGCCTTCAAACACTGGTGCTGGGCCGTGCTAAGTTTGCTGCTGGGAGCTGGGAGGATTAAGGGCCACATTTAATCTTCCCGGAATGACTAATTTTCCAGGGCTGAACAAACTCAGTTTACACAGAAATAGGGTCCGGCGTGCTGGGTGCCCACCCGGTCCGTGTCCCCAAATCCCACTCACTGTTCTGGCTGGGGCTTTGGGCAAGTGAGAGGTCTGTGGGAGCATCCAGCTGTGCGTATCCAGGCCAAAAGCTCAGCTTAGTTCGTCGTGACGGCAGCGTACAGGGTGGTTAAAGCAATATTTACAATGCTTAACTTCCACTCTGCTAGGAAAAAAATCAGCTCGCGCTCGGCACTAGGAAATGAAATGCCTTCCATGCAAGGAAGCCAATGTATTTGGGGTTTTTCAGGGGGTTTTAGGTGGGAAAAAAGCTGGCAGGTGGGGGATATAACAGAGTATAAAACCAGGAGTGGCACGGGTAGGTGGGACGGGATTTGCATGGACTAACCGGGGAGTTTCTAGTGAAAGGAGCAGGGAGGTCTTCACGCGGTGTGGTTCACCTGGGGAGCTCCTTGCTGCGGGATGCTGGGGATGCCAAGCGGTTTTCCGTGCTCTCGTAGTGACAAACGGTAGCAGATCCGTTCAGCAAGGGCTGCTAAATCCTATATTCCGGCTTAGAAAGCCCTTGAGCAAACAAAGTATGGAAGACCGAGAAAATGTTTGGGGGAAATAGTATGATGTGATTTCTTGGTTATAATACTCTTTTTATTATATTTTTTTGTTTGTTTTCTGCTGTCCTTTTGTGGAGCCTCCTCCCTTCTTCTTCTAGACCAGGGGGGAGAAAGGCTCCACCGACACCCCGCCCCCCCGCCTTCACCCAGCCAAACCCAGTAGCCGTGCTCCCTCTACTGGTCTTACTGGTCCTCCTGCCTGGCAGTGGCACCTGGGGAAGGAAGGACAGACAGACAACGGCAGTGTGGCGGTTCAGGAGGGGGTTTCCATGTCCTTACAAAGGGACAGGAGAAGACTTGTCGCGGGGCTGAGCTGGCAGCTAAGTTTTAGCAGAGGGATTGGTCCGACCCTGCCCAAGCAGCGGCTTATGGCCACAAATAATTTGCAGGATATATATATTGCATATAATAATTGCATCCACATAAATAGCTCATAGCTATTCTAGCATTTTCTAAGGCAACCTTGAGAATAATTTATTAGGCACTTACTTGGTGTTTCCTATTAAATGTCATAAAATATTACCTGTCCCTTATGGTAAAACTCACCACAAGCTTTCCTGGGATGTGTTCCCATTCCTTCCCAGGAGATTATGATACACCTTTTAGGGACCTTCCTCTGAAGCTCATCCAGAAGCCCTTAAATCACAAGTTAAGCTCTGAGATCAGCCATAAAATAACTCACTGCAGGTCCTCAGCATCATTTTCTGCCATGCCTTTGAGCGAAGAAACTCAACGGCAGTAGGACGCACGCGAGGTAGACTTACTCTGATGGACGGTCTTGTAGAGAGACAGCTTGGAGACACAGTTCACCCAGCTGAGACATGGGAAGTTTGGCTGGCATATGCCAGCTTCCAGTGGATTTATTTGAATTGCCCATAGCAGTGGAAAGGGAGGCTGGTGGTCTGGTTCAACCCAGAACGTCTGTCTCTACCAGTTGCACCCAGGTCCTCTGAGAGGCAATCCCATCTTGCCCAGTGCTGTATGCCACTAACCAGACACGGTCACAGACAACGCCGTCCTTTGCTTCTTCACCTTCATCAACCCAAAAGGCATATTGGGGATGAGGTGAAAGTTGAAATGAGAGGCGGGGAAATCAGGAGAAATAAAAAAGCTCTGATTTTCGTGGTGTGACATTTGCTTTTGGAGTATCCTGGAGGTGGTGCCTTTACATGCAGATCTAAGTATGTCCATGGTGTTGCTCTACTGGACTAATGCGGTTTGCCTCGATATCAAGCAGAGTTTCCACTCTGATGAAAAGGAGCAACGTTTGCTGGGACAGAGTGTCTGTGTAACCAGGTTGTGGCTTGGCAAAGCCCCTGTCCTACCTGCAGCAACAGGGTCAATATTGTACTGAGTTATGACCTGCAAAAGGGGATGGTGTGACATCAGAAGACATACTTTAGGCACCATCATTTTAGGGGCAGTTGTGCCCTTCTGAGTTGTTATAACACAACTATGTGTAAGATCCACTCAGAAATGGTAGGAGAGATCCAGGCAGACCCTATCTTCTCATTTTTTTTCCCAGCCTTGACTCCTGCCCTAAATTAATCTCCTCCCGCACCAATCTTGCAGTCTGCACTCCAGGACCTTGAAAATTTCTGGTGTGTTTTATTGGGGTTATGTGGTTTTTTTCTCCCTGACAAACTGAAGAGAGAAGCCTCATGTTTTACTGCTGAAGTGCAAGGCTGCCTTCAAAAGAGCTGGCTCTTATTTCTGGTTGAGCAGCAAACCTGATGGGTGACCTTGCACATGTCATCTCTGGTCCTCACTTTTTCTCCAGCTCCCCCTAACCCTTATCCCAGGCCCCACTCTATGCAGGATGGACTCTCAGGCTGGACTCCTGTTTTTCCTTTGGGCTGACGAGTCCTTTGGCTGTCTGGGCTCCCCACGTCATTTTACCTGGCCTGCAGCACCCAGCTCCTGACTCCAGGCTATCTCTAACCAGCTACGTGCATCCCATCTGAGTTCCCTCAACAGGCAATGTTTCATTAAAGGAATTATCTTAGAAATTCCCATAGCTTGGTCTACCCTCGAAACTCACTCCCGTGCATGGCTCATGAACTCTTCTGCTACATTGCTCAGATTTATACCGACTCGTGATGGCTCTGAGGCAGGACTTCGTGCTGGTCCATGCATTCATGCCATGCCAAGGGGATACCAGATAAAGAGTAAGGGCAAAGACCAGCCACAGGCATTAAATTAAATCAGGAAATGTCACAGAACTCCCTCTCAAGGGAACAGCAACTCTGCGAGACTGCCCAGTGCACACCCAGCTTTACCCATCCAGCCTCTTCCCCAGCAGAAGGGGATGCTGACCTTGCAGGGCACCAAGACCTCTTGGATTTTGGCCTAAACTTGGCACTGTGTCCACTGGCTAAATGCTAAGCAACCTGAGGAGCAAGAGTGTTGCAATATAGACATGGAAAACAGGCAAGGGGAGATTTCTTTCACTGCTGGAATGCAGGGAGGTTAAATGGGTGTGTAAAAGGCAGATGATTAGATGCGGTTGTGAAAATGGTGGTCTATGGTTTTTTCTGGGTCTTGCAGTAATCTGGGAGCTGGGAAGACAGTCCTTCAACACTGACCTCCAAGCACCCCATCCACAACCGCTGGCCCCAGACTCGCCTCCAAACACCAAGGACAAAGTTGGTCCCTGAGTCTCCCAAGAGCCGATGGGATCGATGGCACTTACCGTGATGGGGAAATAGTCCCTCATGTACCTCCAGACGATGCTGTTCCGGACGGAGTGGATCCTCCTCCCACCCTTGCTGGGTTTTTCCCTGTCTATGAACCACCATGCAGCATAGAGGGCACTGACCAGCCAAAATCGTGTGAAGAAGAGGGCGATGAAGGCAACTGTGCAGCACTGTGCTGAGAGAAAAGCCAGCAGTGAGTTGGCAGTTGGCTTAGGTGGACTTTAGGAGAGGAATGTTTCACTTGCAGGGACTCTGTTTGGCCCTGGGATGGAGCCCAAGCCTTCACTGGGCTTGCTGCTGAATTACTTTATCAGTGTGAAGGCACTTTTGATGCAGAGGTGGTTTCTTTCCTATCTGCCCCGGGAACCTGGAGAGAAACCAAGGACCATCCCTGCAGCAACCAGCTATTTCTCCAAAGGCCACCATGTCCCCCTCTTCCCACAAGACTGGTGGACCTCACTGCAGCCAGAGGGTCCTCGTGGATGAGATCTCTATCCATTTGCTTTCTGGCTTTTTCTCTAGAGTCAGTCTGATCTCTGTAACGATAGTGCCCGTGTTTTACCCCAAAACTCCTCTTAATACCCACTGATGAGACCTGGCATTTTGCAGTGGCAGCGAAGCGGGACACTATGCCCTGTCTGCACAGTCCTCAATAGCTTTGCTCTGAGCTATCAATTCCCCATTTTAAATGTGTCCTCGATTTTTAATTTTTTATCTTCACGTATATAAGATTTTGCTCTTTATTGAGTTTTTTCTTATTGATTTTGGACCTTTTCCTCTGCTTCTCAGGTTCATTCTCAACTCTAATCCTGGCTCCTAGAGGATTTTCAGTCCCTTCAACTCGGTGTCATCACAGATTTTATAAGAATGCCCTATTTCATTCCCTAAGACATTAATGACTTGGGACTTTCCCAAGTCATTAAAGACTTTTCTGAGCTGCTTCCAGCCAGTGTTCAGCTTTGCCCTCTACCTCCCACCTCCCTCATGCCCTGTGTTTTGGCACAGAAACAAGAGAAGAAAAGTCTGTGTGTGAACAAGCATCACTTGGTACATCAAATCCCACCCAAGCCCAACACTGTCTTTCTGCAGAGACTGGGAAGGGCTGATGGCCACCAAGCTGGCACCTGGCAAAGCAGATGCCCTAAAAAGTCCCTGGAAAGACCTGTGTCCTCTCCATCTGTTCCTCTGGAAGCCTTGCTGTTGTCTGGGAAGCTAAAAAAGCCCCCATTCACCCAAGCCCTTTGCTTTCCCCAGCTCATGGGTTACATCATGTGTGGTGGGTTATATATTTTGTCCTTCCCTGGGTCTTCATCAAAAATCCAGCACCCAGGGCTGAAGGACGTGAGGATGGACTGTTCAGCTTCAGCTGTGAGATAAATGCATCCATGCCTTCATCCTCTGAGACTCGGATTTTCATCTTTGGGAGTCACCTGGCACCTGCCCTCTCCAGCTCATCTCAGCTAAGGCCTATCAGGGAAGAGGAATATGATGCTCTCATTTAAGACCTTCTTGTACCTCCTGTTTGCTTTTACTTAAGGATAAATAAGTAGGTCTGGTTTGTAGTCTTTTTTTTTTTTCTTTTTTGTGATAAGTTACCTTGATCCTAGACCTCTGCATGTAAAAAAAAATCCCTGCCCCTTTTTAAAACACTGCCACGATGGTACTGATAATTCCTACGGGGAGAAAAAAGCAATAATCTAGCAGGATCCTAAATCTCCTTAAAACTGAAATGGCATCTTACATCCTCATATAGGTAGAGACACTGTGGCAGGTGCCTGGTTAGGTGCTGATACAGAGCACGGGGAAACACTGCAGCTCTCGGCAGAGCAACGAGTCTAACCTGCAATGCATCCTCCCGGCCAGAACCAACCACTGCTCGTACCTGGTGTCACTCCTTTCAAATGCCACAGACAGTCTTTATAACTCTGGAGGAAAATAGCATATAGCATGAAACGAAGCCCCAGGGTCCACATGACACATGAACACTGCTTGAGGAACAACGCGGAGGCTGCAATTTTGCTGCACCTGGGAGCCAGGTCATAGAGTCTACTGCAAAACTGTGCAATGCCTAATTCTTTTTCTATCACACTGTGCAAAGCTCAAAGTACATTCTGCGAAGTGAAGGAGTTGTTCCGGTCCAAATTCGCACACTTATCATCCAAGTGAGGCCTTATCTTGCAATTATATAATTATTAATTTCTTCCTCGATTCATTTGCAATTCAACTTTTTTTTCTGCTGGGTGGAATTTGCACACAGTGACCTTCACTTGATCTTAAGATTTTTCTTTTTGTGTGCCTGTAAAATCTTATGGTGTCCTGGATGCTGCGGGAAAGGAGCCCATTCCTCTCCCAGAATGGACCCTCAGTCCATTGGGACTTTAAGCAGATACGTGGTTATTTATGGGTTGTATTTTGGGGAGAAGGGAGCACTCTGTACCACTGCCTGTTATGCGAGGGAGAGTCACTGTAGCTGCCTGGATCAAGGGCGATTGCTGTCCTGGGATGGTAACACAGGTGACTTTTCACACCTCAGAGTCTCCTTGTTCTCCAAGCCACTGAAAAATAACGTCCCACCCAAGAAAGGGCCGAATCCTGCACCCATTTGAGCTAAGAGCTAGAGGGAAGGACTGTGCACCAGAGGCCAAGATCTATTTCTGTTCCTGCAAATCCCAAGTCTTTCCTAAATCCATGCTGGAGGGGAACACATGCTCCCCTTCCTCCACGGGTTATCTCCCAGAGGCAGAGCAGCAAGGACAACCTAAAGCCACCTCCTTGCCCCTTCTGCTTCTTTTCTGCAGGGCAGGGCAGAAGGGATGGGTAGCAAACAGGAATATTTGCTTGTTGTGAGGCTGCTCCCCATAATCATTGCTTTCTTCCCTTGAGGGGAATCCCAAGAGGAAAATTAGGAACAACAAGGGTTTCTTGCCTGTTCTTTCCTGGACTGGGGACCACTTCAGAGCTGCCCAGATGAGAGCTATATTTCCCTCAGCATCTGCTTTCCTACAAACAACTGTTGTTTTCTGGGCTACCTTCCAGGCAAACACTTTAAAGGATATCACCAACACGGCATTAGGCTCTTGGCCAGGGAACCTCAGCAGATATCTCCCTCCTGGGGCCAAACTCCAGCCTAGGTACAACCCGCCGTGCCCACAAAGCAACCCGCAAAGGGCTGTCAGGTCTCAGAAACGCTGCTGGAAGAGATGGCAGTCTGTGTCATGATGGGGATGGGAGGAAACCTGCAAGTCCCTGGTTCATCAGAAACCCATCTTTGAAGCCCATCGGCTGCCAGGGCTCTGCAGAGCCGGACAAGCTCTCCAGCTTAGAATCATAGAACGGTTTGGGTTGGAAGGGACCTTAAAGACCATCTAGTTCCAACTCCCAGTTTGGTCAAGCTCACCATGGGAGCAAGATCTCTGGTGAGGATGGGGACTGTGGGCAGATCAGGCACACAAATGGCAACGCGATGTGACTGTAAAGTGGCTTTGCCTCGCTGCCTTTACAGTATTCTTGAAGGGAAAGGACGGGAGGATTACCTTCAGATTTCAGCCATAGCATCACTACAATATCTACCTTCCACCTTTCTGCCCCCATAACTCCCTTGATTCCCAGCCTCAGGCTGCAGTCTCTCAAGCCGTGGTTGTAAAGTCGTGAGAAACAGGCAGATCTGGAGATGTGGTTGCAAACAGAGATGATCCTCATCTCCTCCCTCTGGACTCTTGCGAGGTAGCCCAGCTGCACAGGCTAAATTGCTATAAAATGGCTTAAGCCCTTACACAGAGCCCTTTCAAGGCACACACCACCATGGGCTGCAAGAGGAAGTCTAAGGGCATCACGCATGTTTTTGCAATCACACTAGTTCAGTTGCCTGAAAACGGCCAGATAATCCTAGGCTGGGCTGAGATTAGCTGCTGCACTGTCTACGCTGTCACGGAAAGTGAAGAGAGACCCCCTTCCAACTAAAACCAAAACCAAAAGGCCCTTGACAAGAAGGAAAGCTCCTTACAGACCCTACATCTTACACTTTCTGTTCAGGCCGGACGCAGGGAGGTTTGTCTGTGGTTGTCCGTGGTGAGATGTGGCTCTGGGTGAAGCAGTTGTAGGATGTTCCTGGGCTACAGGGCCACCAAGATCTGCACCCAGCCTGTCGACCAGGGGTGCTTCTGAAGCAGCTCTTCATGATCCAGGACCCAGCACCTCACATCTCCATGGCCGTACGGGAGCCAGCAAGGAGAAGACACATCCATGTGGATGCGATGGCTTTCCTGGATCCCCTCACAGGCCAAGTGGTTTCCTGGGCTGGGCTCCCTCAAAGAAGCTCAGAGCAAAAATGAAGTTTTTGGGGGTGGGTATCTTGTGTTAAGTAGGGTTTTTTGTGAGCTGCAAGTCCTTGCCTGCATGAAAACATGGGTATATCACAGACAACACACACGCATATGCCACAGGTTCCAAGTGAGCCACAGGCTACAAAGCACACGGAGGACTTTTCTGGCCAAGTCCAAAGAGGGACCATGTCCCATCAAAGTGCTGCTGGGCCCAGCATTGCTGCTAACCCAGCATTTGCTCACTCAGCCTGAAACAGGGAAAACAGCAGCCTGTGGAAAGAGATTTTTGGCATCACAGCAGCCCCAGGGTGAGTCAGCTTCATACTGCAGTTGTCAGGAGGGTTTGCAAGACGCACATCGCTGAGGTCCCCGGTGCCAGCCGAGAGTCCCTGCCAGTGCAGTTGCAGCAGGTTTGAGCCCCGAGCTGCTGATTTTGGTGCCCTGGCTCCACCGCCTTAGGAGGAGGAACCGGTCAGTACTGGGATCCCGCAGCGGGGAGGCAACGGGGTCCCCACCCCATGCCCTGCATCCCCTCCTTGCACCGCGCCCTCTCCTTCCAGCAGCTGAAGCAAACGTCACCTTCTCTCTCCGTGCCCTTCCCGGGAGCATCCTCCAGAAAACCGGCAGCGCCGGAACAATGCCGGCCTGTTACGAGAGATGCCGCAGCGGAGCTCCCCGCCGGCACCGGGGTCAAGCTGCTGGGCTCATCCAGCGCCCCGCGGAGAACGAATGAGCCCCCTCGCTCGGCGCTTGGCTTCTCGGGGGATGCGTTTGCACCACCATAGCAACAGCTGCCCGCAACCAGTGCTGCCGAGCGGTGGCTGCTGGGATCTCTGCGCAAACGTCTGGCAGCCGTCGGCCGTGTGTTTTCCGGAGCCCTTTTTTTTTTTTTCTGGCAGCAGAAGCAGATGCCTGTCTCGGAGAGAAAGGAGTAGATGGCGGCCAAATCCTGCCCGCGGAAGGTCTGATCTCTGTGCCTGCGGGTTATAACTGAGTGCGGCATTGGGGCGTTTGGCAGCTGGTGGGATGAGGTCAAGGGTAGCCTTTAGCATTAAGTTTTCGCTGTTGTTCAACTGGGAGCTTTTGGGTGGAAAGCTCCAGGCTGGGAGAAACTTTGTAAAATTAGTCAAACCAGCTGGAATGGCTCCATGAGGTTTGGTTATCACCTTTCTAATGCCTTTCTTAAATCATTTTTTAACTGCTCTTGGTTTCAGAATATATCACAAAAAAAACCAAAAAAAAAAAAAAAACCAAAAAAAAAACCAAACCACAAAATCAAATTAAAAATGTTCCAGGGAAAGAGAGTAGTATGTGGAAGGCCAGCCACGGAGGAGGTGTGGGTTTGGGTCTCATCCTCCTTTGGAACAAGCTGCATTTCCCTGCAGGAGGCAGAGCCTGCGTTTCAAGTAGCTCCACTGCGGAGGATTCCTCCCTCCTGAACCATTTTCTGGCTTTCTTCTGGCTCCAGCAGTCATTTCTATCACTGAAAAGTCAAGTGGCAGCTTCCTCCCTATACCAAGAAGGGAAAAACCTAGAGTACAAGTTGTTTTGCTGGAAAATACTGTTAAAGCTCTGTAAGCCCCATCTGCGTCCATGCTGGGAATGCAGATGTGTTGTTGTATCCCTTGTTAATATTACGTCCACGTCTCTACTATGTCCCATCCCATCCAGGCAGAGGGAAATCTGGGTGCAGGGGCAGAGAGGGAGCTACAGAGCAACCCAGTATGTCCCAGTCCAGCCGGTTGGGTCCAAGGCTGCATGGCTTTGGCCAGATCTCCCCTTCCCTGCGCTGTTAATAACACCCGTGTCTCCTCCTGCAAGGTGGTCTCCGGTGGGCAGGAGAAGGCTGATCATCACTGTGACAGCTCAGCTGGCTGTGCCACCACTGCCACACCAGGATTTCCCTTCCATCCGGAGAGGGATGTCCTCCGGCTTGTCCCAGAGCAACCCAAGGGGCCACACTGGTTACACCTCTCCGAAGGAACTCGGCAGAGCCCGTTTGCTGACCCAGCGGGTGAACAGCATTGCCCAGTCATGTCTATGTTGCCAAGTCCCTTCCCTTCCAGTAAAGGGCAACCTCACCCGTCCTGGCTACCAGCGATGGTCCCTGGCCTCCGCCACTGCCCAGACCATGCCAAGACATAGTTTGGCACAGTGCTACCCAGCGTGGGTCAAACCTATGCCAAGGAGCACGCAAACAGCTACGCTATCTGGACCTGCATGGCCCAGTGCTCCAGCCCACCAGATACTGGTGCAGAGGTGGCCGTTCAGCCCCAGGTCTGTAGCAGAGTTTGGATGGTGCCATCTCAGAAACTTAAGGAGGCTCTGAAGCACAGCCTACGCTTTGTTTGCAGGTATTCTTTTGGAGACGCTTGTGTGCCAGGACCCACATATAAGTAAAGATCTGCTGCCTCTGTGTATTGGGACGAGTCAACAACTATCCTCCCACAAAAAAGCCGAAGCTTTACGCAGATCCCATCTGAGATTAAGAATTGGCATGACAAAGGCCAACTCCCGGGATGTCACCTTCCAGCTTGATTCCTGATGGGCTGTAAATCACCCCAGACAGTTTGCACTCTCTGATAACCTGCCTCTGGGTCTCCCATCTCCTTACTTCCCAGTGCATCCTCTCCAAAACTGCATGTCTCTCATTTCCATCAGCACCTGATGCCCTCCACACACTAGTGAGTTTGTCTGGGTACCAGTTTGCTAATGTGTCTCTTCCCCAACCTGCTTGGGTTTTCCTGGAAAAAGTGCTCCTTTGGGGTGTGCAAGGGCATCCGTATAAAGTGAAGTCTCTGCTCCCAGGGTCGCAAAGCAGAGACCCTCATTCTTTTCCCATGGCACCATCCCTCAAGCACGGGAACGCCATTTCTCACGACTAACGCTGAGCAGGGCAGCGCCTTAGACCAGGAAAACACTAAATTTAAAGAGCAGGAGAAGCTGAAACCCCAAACCCCACAGGGGTTTAGCTGCTGCGTAAGACCCGTAGATGTTCCCATGCAGGGGCACGCAGCCCTGCGCTTCCCTAGTGCCACCCGTGCTCAGATCGGGTGGCGAGAAGAAACCAAAAAAAAAAAAAAAAGAAAAAAAAAAAAAACAACTTCTTGAGTGAGACAGAGCTTCCCACACTGCTCTTCATGCAGCGAGACAGAGACACGCGAGTGCGACGTCTGCTGCGAATCGCTTGTCCTAACGTGGCCTGGGATTCACTGCAGGCTCCCAGAAGATGCCTTTAATGCCACTTTTCTTCCGTCCCAGGTCTTCCTTGGAGTCAGGGAGAGAAGGGGTTGGGGCAAAAGCTGCTCTGGCTTCTCAGAGAAGGAAAAGGAGATTCCTTACCTAGAGCTAGGAAGCTGAAGACCCACTGAACCACCGACGCCGTCTGAAGCCTCCTCTGCAGTGGCACAGAGAGGGGAGCAAACTCGACCTTCATCTTGGGCTCCGCACGCGCGGGTCTCGAGAGGAGGAGGAAGCTCCGCAAGTGGCGAATGCAAAGTGCAAAGTCACCCGTCAATATTTACCCGGTCTTACAGTATAGGGGATTGCGCAACGTACAGTGGCGGCGGCGGCTGCCCGCAGCCACCCTCCCGTACGGGGAGGAGAGGGACGCTGCTGGGACCTGCCACCAGCTTTATGCCAACGTGACTCGCCACGTGGTTAGACGGTGAGGCTTTCGTGCTTTTACCACCCAAAATCAGGGAAGTAAACTCCCTTCAGATCCCAACCCTGCCTCCAAGTGCCCGTTTCTTTCAAACGGTGCGATATTCGGATTTTTCGCGGGGAGGATGAGGCATCCGTGTGTGCCAGCCAGGCTTTATTTTCCCCGTTTCCCTACGAACCACCCTGCGCACGGCAGGAAGGGACAAGCAGAAGGGACAAGCACGGGCAAGTCACTTGTATTTGCAAGTGATAGGGTGCGGGTCGGATTCAGTCTCAGCCAAGGAGGTGGGCAAACAACGCAACTGCTGGGCACGGGGGTGCACGAGCAACCTCACGCCTCTGCCGGGACATGGATGGATGGATGGATGGATGGATGGATGGATGGATGGGGCAGGCAAGCGTCCGTGTGCATCCTTGCGTATGTTTATGTGGGTGTATGAGAAAGGCAATACTACCTCCCTTTCGCATTTCTACCTCCAAGCAGGTTCATGGTCTGAACCTCTGCCTAGTCGCATGCAAAGAGCTGCAATTTACTGGATGGAAAAAAAATTCAGAAATTTGTGGGAAAAAAATCCTCAGGGGGACTGACAAGCCGCTCAGGTAAACAAAGAAACCACCTCGTGAGAGGCCTGAGAAAACCAAGGGTCTTGCTGTAACCAGGATACAGAATAATACCGCTAACAGGCTGAATTAAACAATAAGCCGATCCACTGCTAAGGCACCAGCGCGCATACAAAGGCGTCACTCGCTTGTCGAAGGGGCATTTCAAATCTCCAAAGAATTACAGAACAAAACTAAAAACAACCCTTGGCAAACGCAAATCAGAGGTGTTAGCTGAAAAATAATCCCTCCTCTTTGTCAGGCCCTAGGAAGATGCCGGGCTATGAGGAATTTACATCTGTTAGACTCCATTTTCCGGAGTGGCTAGAAACAACAGGGCTCTGGTGAAACCCCAGGGGCTCTTTTCCTAAAGACACCGGTTGCTTTAATTGAGCTGAAACTGGCTTAGATCTCCCTTGAATCTCTCCCCATTCTTTGTCTTCTGCTGCAAATGTCAGGACCCTGTCTGCTTTGAGAAAGCGAAGGAGGCTTTTAACTCTTTCGGCTCCGTTGCCTGGAGACGAGATGTTTCTTGGTGAGAAACCACCAGCAATTTTCAAAATGCTGTGGGGAGATCAGCAGGTCCAGGGCTCCTGGTCTCCCTGGGCCGTGCAACCCCCAGCACAGTCAGGGACGTGCACGGTGGGACCAGGGAGGGGAAAGTCCTCGCAGGGACATCCCTGGTCCAGGAATGATGTTTCAAGGCGTTTTCCATCCTGCAGTCTTGTACTCGTTGGAGTCCAGCCACGCCAGGGCTGGTTTTTGGTTTTTGCTAGTGCAAAGGGTCACGGCGGAGCCCTGGGGACACCCAGACACACGGGAAGCGTTTTCTGCTCACAGAAATTTCAGGCTAAGCCCTGGAGCAGTTGTATTGCCAGTTCCAAAGCAGTTCTGTTGCAAGGAGTCCGAGCTCTTTGCTTATGGCTTATTATGACAAGGAAAGCCCCGTGTTCTGGATTTATTATGAACGAGTTGGGTCCTTGGAAGAGCTGACCGAGGAGTGAAGCAAGGCTCAGCTGGGTAATAAATATTTATGTCCTGTTCTTCTGTGGATACGTCTTTTGCTTTTTGTCCTTCTACTTCCTTAAATCAGGAGAGAAAATACCTACTTATGGAGGGCTTTGAAAACTTCTGCTTAAATTAGAGAGGGACCAGAGATTTCCAGACAGTCAGGAGGAGCCGAGAGATGCATCTCCCTGCTGTGTGTAGATGAAACAAAACCTGTGGCTTGTTTTAGGGAGGAGCAGAGCTGTGTCTCTGAAGAACTAAACTACCTAAGCAGTAGGTGACGTGCCCAAACACTGAGCCCTGATCAGGGGCTTGCACACATGTGGCCCATGATATAGCTCCAACTCCATTCCCCTGGGCTTTTTCCCTTCTCAGGTATTTACAGTCCTTTATCCGATCTCCTACGGCTTGCGTTTAGCCTGGGAACGTTAAGTTCCTTTAACGCCTCAACAGGTCGTCCTCCGTAATCCCTTTATCAGAGGCCCTGGCAACTCCCTTGATCAATGTCCATCTCCAGGCAGGAGGAGGAACCCACAAAGCCCCGAGTCACCCAGCCGCAGGCTTTGCGAATCGCCGAGCTCTGCAAGTCCAGCACGGTGGGGGGTGCTCGTGAGACTGCAGGAGTGGGAGCGGGTTGCACGTGGGAGACCTGGCCGGGCTCCAGGATCAGGGCTGCGAAAGCCTCCCACGGGGGACCTGGAGGGACGGATGCAAGGGGCAATGCAGTGGCATGTACGGGAAGCCAAGACACCGCAGAGCCGTCCTGCTTCGCCCTGCCAGCAGAAGATTGTCACGGCTCCTTGCTGAGTCCCTTCTTGAAGCCCCACCGCATGTAGACCCTGTGGGACTTCATGCCCCGGCAGAAGAGCTGGAAGCTTTCTCCAGATCGCTGCTCTTCTAATCATAAATAACCCTCTTTTTTTTCCCTAAAGCCTCTCAGTCATTCATATGTACTCCTAGAGCTTCCCACCAAACTAATTTCCCTACTAGTGGGCGAAATTATCAGAAGGAAACTGAAGGTATCTTTTCAGTAGTGGTTCAGTGGTTTCTCCGAGTCCCATTCCTTCCCGACCCATCACTCCACCAGCAGTAAGTGTATCTCCCCTGCAAGGTCCTCCTTGTTGGGGATCTTCCCACCACACCAAACCTATGTGATACCATCCTACCAAGCCTGATCTTTGGCTGTCCCCAGTTCTGGGTAAGAGCACGGGTGTGAAAGAAGCCCATTTTTTGCCTGCTGCTGTTTTTTTAAATGCAAATTCTTTCAAAATACAGTCTTTCAGATTTTACTCCCCCTTCCACCTGTTGCAAAATCACTTCTGAAATCTGGCTGTGTTACGCCAGTGATTTTTGTTACAGAATTTCATGTCTTTTACAGCACTTGAATTATCAGTTGAATTCTTCTTTTCATGCACTTCAATTATTCTTTTTATGCAGCACTGATATGGATTTTCTTTGGCTGCAGTCCCATTTGGCCTTGAAGCACCTTCCCAACATATATGAATCATAAACAAAGTTGACAAGGAAAACAAGATCCTCGCTCCCAACAGTTGTGTGTGATCGTAAAATGATTTAAGATGCGAGAAGCCACTAAAAAAATCCCTTGCGGGTTGCCACCCGCAGCGTTGTCGTGTTCTCCCGTCCCTGGTGACACATGCTGGGAACAGGGGGAATTCAGGCAAGCCTCACTGGTGCAGAGAGAGTGCCCTGGCAGGGGCGCAGAGGCAGCAGTGCCGTTGAAGATAAATCTGGGTAAAAAGAGCTTTCCTACATCTAACTGGGGTAGTGTGGAGGTGAACGCACTTCACCGGGGGGGTCTCCAGGTGTGGTCCAGGTCTAGCTTTGGAGCTGGAGTCTCATCTACCTGTGATGAGCCCGTGGAGCTGATGTCCAGGGTCCCTCTATAACGGAGGAGAAGGGCTCCTAAGGAGATATGGAGCTTATACCAGCCCCACCTTGCCATGATTTTTTTCTTCATTTTCACTTCATTCCAGCTCTTGTCAGCGATCTCCTGGCAGCAATGGGGTGAGCTGCCTTCCCTTTCCTCCGACGCTCGCAGGGAGCTCGGTGATTAGCCAGGAGCCAGATGCCTCCCTTTGAGATGGCTACCACTGTATAGGGGTTTTTTTCTAAATAAAACCACCTTCCCCTCCTATAAGGTCTTGCACTGAGCTTTGCCACACTGTTCCTACAATGCCATAACCTTATTTCTTACAGTAATTGGTGGATCCGTGTGTATGGGAGGCGAGGAGAACGTGTACAGACAGCACGTGATGAGATATCAGCTGGGGGTCCGAGAAAACAAGCCGATCCCTCTTTGTCATCAGATCCAGCAGAGAAAAACATAAATCTGGACGAGCTCTTACGGTGGCAGCATCCACTGGCATCTTCTGGGCGGTGGGCGTGCTCTTCACGCCATCACGAAACGCAGGGGAAACTATCAAACCTGCCCCAGCATGGTCTCCAGTAGCTGGAGTTTGGCTGAAAGGCGTCCTGGCTTCATCCGAGGATGCCAGGGGAAGATTCCCCAGGTCCCCTATTAATCAACTCCCCAAACATCCCGGTTATCATTGCCCGGGGGATGCTTGGAGCTATTCCCTGCCTCCACGCCAGCAGATCCCAGCACGGATGGGACAGGGAACCACTGCCTGGGGCGTCTACCCAAAGTCAATGCTGATTTTGGGTGCTGCAAAATATCGGGCTCGCTCTGGTTCGCACCCCGCCACGGTGCCCTTAGCATCGTGCAAACTTTCGGGCAGGATTGTGCCCCAGACCGGTACGCTCCGATGCTGAGTGACACTCGTGTCCTGGGCCAACGTCCCACCGTGTGGCATCACGCTCGACCGTGGCCTTTTCCCAGAAGAGGCCGGAGAAGGAGAGAGCTATTCCTGCTTTCTGCCGTGGTGGCTGTAATTTAAACACAGAGACGTTTTTATTTATTTAACTCCCTTCCTCTCTGAGAGAGGTTTGCAGCCAGCAAATCAATTTGGCTGATTGGAGCTAATGGATTTTGCTTGCCGTAAGCTATTAAATTATTTCCATAGCTGATTCCTGAAAGTGAATGAGCGGCCACGCTTCAAGATTTATATATAACTATATGTTTCGCTGCAGGAGAAGCTAAGCAATTTTTTTTTCCATTCTGCAGCTTCTAACTCCATCCAGGTCTGCCTGGTATCTGCAGAGCAGCCAAGAGTCTCCTGACGCTGCAAAACCTCACAGAGCCGTTTTGCCCATGTCTTTTCTTACCAAAAAAAAAAAAAAAAAAAATATGGGTAGTGCATGACCGAGCGTTTTCGTATGAGATGAGCCCAGGCTCTTTGCAGATGAGGAAAACTGAGAGAAATGTTCAAACCCACTTTGTGCCCGTGGAAATCCCCAAATGGGTGCGAGGTGCTGTGCAAACCCCAGCGTGAGGGCCCTGCTGGGTGCAGAGCTGGGACACCCCTCAGCTCCCAAATGGGAGCTGTTGCAACGGGTTCGGGTGGGCTTGCACCCACCAGGAACGCACTAATATATTACCTCCCCCTTATATTAAGAGCAATTAATTGCACTAACAGATCTTAATGCAGCAAACCCCGAAGCGGCGACGTGGCTGCAAATTTCTGCAGGAACCACCCAAGCGTGTGCGGGGCCTCTGCGGGCGTCAGATCGCAGACCAAAATGGGGTTTACACCTTCAAAAATCAGCGTGGCAGCTTTGAGAGAAACGCAGTTACAGAGACTATTTAAAAATAAGCACATCCTTGAGGTCCGCCAGCCGACAAGCTTGATCCCGCTGCAATCTTCCGATTGCACGTCTTCCTTGCAGACCTTGGGTCGCCAGCGCAGGGCGATGCTTTTCCAGTTTTCCTTGTTGCCGTTCCCATATATTTCTTTTTTTTTTTTTTTTTTTTTACCACCACAGTCCATCGGACGTAAAGAGCCGTTTACCGTCCTCCTGCGCGGAAAGCAGCGTGCGTGGGAATGCAGGGCCGGGGGCTGAGCCCAGCAGTTTCGGGATGACTCTCTCACCTTTGCTGCACGACCTGGATGAGCCCACGGTTTCGACTTCTGCAAATGGAAAGTGCCGCGCAAGCGAGAGCCGCCTGCCTTTATAATATCGGTTTTAAAGGTAAAACTCAGCCTAAAAAGTGATTAGCACTTCCACCATGGGTGCTAAGGAGCGCCCGCCATGCTTACAAAAGCGATACGCAGTGCATTGATGCCCCCGAAAAAATCTTAGCTCTGTCCCAACCTAGGAGATGCTCGGGAACTTCCTAAGTCTTTAATTATATTCACCCCTTTTAATTGCACTGGATGTAACAGCAGGGACAATATAATCCTTGCGGACAAAGCAATGCCTGTGTGTAGACACCTCTAGGTGTCATTTATTGTTTGGTTGTTTGTTTGTTTTCTCCAAGGCAGCTTTTTCATTCAGCCATCCCTATCAGCGAGGGCTCCAATCCCATCCGTAAAATGGGTTCCCACAATTTACCTACAGGTGAGAATGAAATTAAGCAAATCAAGGCAAAGACAAGAAAAAAAAAAAACCAACCAAAAAAAAAAACCCCAAGCCCTTAGGGTCTAAGACTCAATAAAGGGGATACAAAGCATTAGATTAAAGAAACAATCCGGGCAGGAGTAATCCTGCTTTTCACTGTGCTCCCAGCAGCTGCAGTCGCTGCCCGGTGGGAATTGTTTTTTTCTCGTTGTAATTCAGTATTGGAGTGCACAGATTTCGGAGGCACCGGGATCACGGATTTTATTGGAGTTCTGTTCCCTGGTGGAAATGCTGGCAGCGCAGCCGCGCCGATAAAGACCCGCGAGCTTCGAGTCTGGGGTCTTCTTCATGGGGTTGGGCCAGAAGGTGGTTCTAGTTGGGCTGAAAATGGACTTTATTGGGTTCAGAGGACAAAGATGCAGGTGGAGAGGGAGGGATGGAGAGATGGAGGGATGGAGGGATGGAGGATGGAGGGATGGAGGATGGAGGATGGAGGGATGGAGGATGGAGGGATGGAGGGATGGAGGGATGGAGGATGGAGGGATGGAGGATGAAGGGGAGAAGGTGGAGACAAGGCAGGAAAGGAGGGTGGGCAGTGGAGTACGGGGTGGGATTTGGGGTTATGAATCCACCCTGGGAATCAGAATTAAGAGGCAGCCATCGGGCGGCCTTGCAGCAGACGGGGCTTTGCGGGGGGCTGGGGTTGGTTTTGCAGCTGCAAGTCTGCAGCAAAACATGAAAAACCCAGCTAAAATCAGTGAATAAAGCGTGTGCGTGTATGTGCACGGCTGCGCACACGCGTGCGTGTTTGGCTTTTTAGCCACAGCCCCCCCCCAGGGAGGGGAATTGGGTTCAGCAGGCTGGCAGTGCAACAGCTCGGTAAAGATCTGTGCGTGCGTGTGCGCACACGTGTGTACGGGTGGGGGGGGGGTGTCTGGGTCTGTGTGCACATACGTGCTTGCACATCTGTGCGTCTGTGTGTATATACGCGTATCGGCACACGAGCGCGTCCGCGCACATCAAGAAGTGCGTGTGCAAATCCCTGCATGCGTGCCTGTCTGTAGGTAGGCATAAATGTGCACGCAAGCATGTGCGTGTGCGCGTGCGCCTGCACCTGCACACGTGCGAGTGTCCGTGCGTGTGTGCGCGCGCGCGCCTATCTATGTGCAGGCACGCGCACGCGTGTGTCTGTGTGCGCGCGTGTACCCGAGGGCACACCTGCACGCGTGTGCGTGCACCAGGGTGTGTCTGCGTGGGCGCACGAGTGTCTCCGCGCGCGCACCCGCGCATTTCACGCGCGTGCGGCTGGCGCACGCGGGAACACGTGCCAAAGCGCCTGCGCGCGTGCCTGTCGGCGCGCCTGCCTGTGCAAACGCGCATGCGCCTGCACCCGCGCGTGCACACACGTGCGTCCGACCGCACAGGTGGCCCCTGCGGACCACACCCCCCCAC